>JACJVH010000349.1:0-106319 GCA_028654395.1 Scutellaria barbata
TGTGAGTGGAGGCAAGTAGAATCCGAGGTAATAGAGTATTCATTTCAACTCCCTGCCCTCTCTCCCACCCCTAAGTGAAAAGGATAATTATAGAAATAATTGTTCAATTTCAGTAAACCTACATGCATCTATACATATTTACTTCTTACAGGATAGACTTAACGACAAAATCAGGAAAGAAAAACTGTATCGGACAATTTTCCTCATTTACTCAATTTAGAAGTTGATTAAATCATAGAATATATAGCTGTCGAATCCCTTAATGTGACAACCAAATCACCAGGATTGGAAAAACCAAATCTTCAATTTCTCAACAATAAGATAAGTAATAACAATAAAAAATAAAATAGAACGGAACTACAACATCAAAGCACCATTGGTTGTGCTAGTAACTCATAGTTGTTAGCACAAGGCTCACAAAGGTGATACTGGCACCCGAGGCACGAGCTGCGCTCCTCTTGAACAGGAGGTGCAAAAATCCAAAAAATAAAATATATTTTAGAAAAGATGAAATGTGTGCATACTTTGCAAAAATTGATACATTAAATGATTGAACCTTATTGGATGTCAAGAAAAGAATGAAAAACAAGTATTTTTTTTAAAATGAAGTTCCGACTGTTTTTGTTTTGCTCAAGGAATAACATTGGAATCCAGATTCCTTCCACAAAGACTATAAAGATACAAAGAATTTTACTTTTCAGCAGCAAGAGTTTTTCTTTCTTTGTTGAAGTCTTGAAGCCAATCTTCATCCTCATTATCAAGATCATACTCAATAAATTCTCCAATTTCAGCCCGAGCTGTCAGTAACATATATAAATTGTAATCGATCTGAAAACAAATACAAGTACAAGCACTACAAATATTGACTAACCTCCCCTAGCACGCAGGTAAGATGTTGGCTGATTGAAGGTACGTGAGTAGTCCCTTTCATATGTGTCCACAATCACAAACTCAGGAATAGGTATTTCTGAAGCAAGTTTCTTGCTAGGTACTTGTTGTACCTATAAATTTACAACTGTGGCATTAGTTAATCTACATAAAACAGAATTCAAACTTACAAATAAGTGTGCATCTCATATTTATTCCTCACAATTCAAGTAACATGCATAAATCTTATGAAAAGAGAAGGAACAATATCCCTCGCATTGCAATTATTTGACTTCATGTTGCAAAGTCCTAAGAAATGAGTACATTTGCTGTATGACCTCCTAATATTTGTTGGCTTCACATTTAAGAAGAAACATGTAAACCTTATGATTCCGAGTATGACAGCTTTGTGGCGGATGAGAAAATTCTCACCTCCTAATCCTATTAGTAGTTCACTAAGTTTATGGAAAATATTATGGAACAAGGAAGAAGCATTCTCTAGTCAGTTCCAACTACTGCATTCCGAGCATCATAAGGTACTGTTTACTTGAAGAAGGTGATTTAATTCAATTATGCTTGTATCTTTGAGGGCCCTTTGGTACATATGCTTACTATATAGATTATGTATTGGAAGAAATCTATAAGCAGTTTTAAACTTAGAGCAGCAAAGATAGCCTTTTTATGTGGAGCTGCATTAAGCAAAAAATGTTCAAATCACCATGCTGCATAATGCTAACATTGCATGACTTATTATTTTTCTTACTTTCAGGAAGAACTTCCATGGCTTCAAGGGGCCTAGGGAAAGAGCAAGACAAATACTAAGGGCATAATTGGTTTTAAGAAAATTTATCATTTTCTCTTTTCTAAAAGGATTTTTTGTGCAAATGCATGAATTTATTATGGAAAAATCCCTCCTTTTTGTGCACAACAATCTCAAAAAAATGGACTTTGTGTTCGTACAATTTTTTTTTTAAAAATGATTCACTCTATATTTCCTTCTTACATTATCCTTTCCACAATTAGAGAAAAACACATTCTGACTAGGAATGCAATGAGACCCAAATTCCAATGACAAATCAAATGAGACCCAATTACCTATTTTAATTATAAATATATTTATAAAATATATATGAAAGAAACCACACATCTTCACAAAATACTATTCATTCATATTTTTCATATTAAATCACTCATTTAGAAAAGACAAGTTATAAAAACCATAATCACTACTGCTTCTTTTTTTCAATTCAATCACTCTTTTTTCTTTTCTACATATTCTTTGTCGTACCACTGTTAAGAGATCGAAATGAACACACCCCCAACCGAAATCTAAGAGCCTAAGGCGTGTTCGGACAAGTTCTCAAAGTCCAATTCATGAACTCCGAAACTCTAGTCCATTGTTAATGTTGAGTATAAGACTATCGAACTCTCTCCAACTATCCAGTCATTATGTAACAATTTCAATAAACACACCATTCATGTGCTTATATCATTCTGCCAACAAATACAAAATAATAATACAACGGCCAAACATTTACAAACATGGAGCCTTATCTCCCCAGTCCTACAACAAACAAAGATTCTTACTATTGGATAGAACTCCCAATCCCAGAATTTAAAGTCCTCCCTTTAAACCATCTATTCATTATTTTACAGTTTCCAATAAACAAACCAAACATTCTATACAACATAATCATACAACCACCTCACTTTTCCAGACATGATTTAATATCCAGAGTAAAATTCCTCTCTCCCAAATCATATAAGAAACAAAGAGTTTAATACTCATTAGAACTCTCAATACCAAAGACTTTTAATTCCGGAATTTAAATCTTCTCCAAAACCAGGGCCAAAAAAACACTAGTCTCCACATTGAATACTTGGATCACCTTGACCCATGATATAATTGCACCCATTTGAATTGATAAAGAACCTTGTTAAAAAATAAAAAAATTAACTACCTTAATGAGGAATTGTTTAATTACATAAACCCTACTACTAAATAGGCAAAACAAAATTAGGCAGCACTCAAGAGGAATATCATTCAGTCACTAATGGAGCCTCTTCAGCAGGATGCAGATTAGAACTAAACACCATAGATCTTTCCTTTGAATATGCCATTTCACTCACACCTTCAAATATAATACATACAAATAGGTATTACATTGATTGATGATTCTTATAGAAGATGAAAAAAGAAAGTAATTGCCATTTTTTGAAATAAACTCACATAGAAATATATATACATTGAATAACACAAAATGTCAACAGTCAATGGCAATTGGCATAATAATCGGCCTATGTTATTAATTCACATCATCTTGGTAGCTGAAGTTAACATTGCACCTCATTATCAGCCTCCGCAGCAAGACGGAGTATCTGGGAATTACGAGTAGATGTCGGGACCTCATCATCCTCAAAGTCTTTAACAGATTTTACGATTGGTAGCTTTTTGTTAATGTCAAGTGGTCGAGGCCTAAATGAGAGCCTGCTCATAGCATCAACTCATTTCCAACTTCAATCAATTACCCTTATCCCTACCTACCACCATATCAAGGGCTACAACTTTCCTATCCCTGCATCGAAATAACACAAGTTCAAAATCTCATAAAACAAAATTCATCATCATTATAATTCTATCAACGTAATATTCATTGAATGCATTACTAATAAAAATTTAAACTCATCAGATTTCTGGGGGAAAAAACAGGGAATACCGAATGTCTTACGTCACAAACCCTAACTTTCAGTTATAGTTTAAAATTATAAATTCGCGCCTAAAAACGTTACAAAACCCTGGTGTACAAACATGCATAATCATCCCATCTCTACATACAAAAACCCGCTATTTCTGCAGGGGATGTACGCATAGAAAACCCAAAATTGCGTGAGACGCAGTACACAAATATATGAACGTAAAGCTAGAAACAAAGTAGAATAATACAAGCAAAACCTAATTGTGGGAGAACCAGAGGCAAAATTGATTGCTGGAGGAAATTGGGGGGAAATTGTGGATTAGGGCTTGTTTAATTGCAGTGAGGGAAGCGTTGTGCACTAATGGGGAACAGAGAGCAGCAGACCCGTATTAAAATGATCCGACCCAAATCCATATGCAGATGGAGATGGGCGCGATAGCTTCAGTTTTCTTAGAGTTTGTCTTCGTTGTTGAGGAAGTAGTTGTTGGGCCGGGCTAATGAGTCTTATGGGCCTATTGATGATGACATTGGAGTTCTCTTTTTTTTTAGAGGAACTCAACAGTCTTTAATATATATATATATATATATATATATATATATATATATATATATATATATATATATATATTCCATTCACCTATTCATTATGGGCACATATTGATGTGTATATGGTTGATGTGTCAAAAATTCAAAATATCTATTAATTTTATTTTTTATATAATGAAGTGATGCGACCATTTTAAAAGTTATTCACAATAGACATACATTGTACAATTTATCATTTGACATGTGATAAATTTCAATTTTTGATAACATAATGATTTAGATGAAAATAGAATATATATATATATATATAGAATATTTAATATGAAAATGTTTGAATTTACATCTTATATTTTATATATATATATATTTTAGAGTGTGTTTAATATGCACCAATTATACATGCAATCCAGGTCGATTCGGATTTGCATGTTTTTGTTTTTTTTTTTTTTTGACTTCAGGCCAAAATCTTTATGTATAAATTTTGTAACCTTTATGTATAAGTTGCGTGACTTTTATGTATAATAACTTAGAAAAAAATGAAGAATTTCAGCTAAAATTGTGCTTAGATACATTTATGTGATATTCATGTGACCTTTATATATATTCATGTGACATTTATGTACAAATATTCATATAATATTCATAGCAAAGTTGTAGAAAAAAAATTGTACATACTTTCAAACATTATTGTTTCAAAGTACGACTCCACCCTCAGAACATTCGAATTAAAATTGAAGTTCCAATTTTACGGAAAAACGCATCTTGAAGAGTATCAAGATGATGACTTTCGTAATAACCTTTTCATTTTTAAACCATTTGACGAGATGATTACTATGAGAATTAGTGATTAGACTGTTTTATTTGGTAAAAAAGTACATTATTTTATGAAATTAGTTTATTTTAAATTTATTATTATTAATAATTATTATTGTTGTTAGTATCTATCACATGCAGGGTGCTTTAAAAAAAGTTGATTATGTTGATAAGAAATTGATGTGTACCAAGTGTGGTGATGTTAAAATTGAAGAGTTATATAAGTATGTGATTAAAATTTAGTTAAAAAAAATTATAATGTACAACTGTCAATTTTTTTTTAATTTAAGTATATTTCAACCTCAATGATAGTACAAAATAAAGGTATGTGTGGCCGACAAAGATGACAACGTATTGTTTATCCTTTGGGATAAAAAGAATATCTTTTACTTTGACACGAATGCATTTGACTATAAAGCTAAAATTGTAGGTTTTTTAAATTTTAGTTGTTTAAAATATTATTATTTTTTTGGTTAGTCTTCAAATCCATACATGTTATAATATTAAAATTATATTATTTTTAAATATAGGAAGCGAATCCTGAGCATCTTCTTGAAGAATTAGAGAACTTGAACAAAAGTGATGTTCTTTTCAAGGTTAAGTTCATCGTTGATCAATATCGAAGTGATCGAAAATATGATGACTCATTCTTAGTGGTGAAATTGATCGAGGATCGTGGTTTAAAAGATAGATTTGATGCTACAAATTGTGAGAGTTAAGTAAGTTAATATATTTATAATAGTATGAATTAACATTTGTATTTTTTATTACCTAATTTCCAATGTAATACAAAAAAAATTGTAGAGATCAAGACTTAATTCTTTCAATGATAAGGTATTATATTTTAACATTTTTATAGCATATGATATGTATAGTTATTATGATAACTCTTATATGACAAGTCGATTTTATTTTCCTTATTAGGATGTTCATTTTGATGATGAGATGAGCACACCAAATAAGTTGAGTGTGAATGGAAGCTCAAACGTTGATCTTGATCTTGAAGTTGGAGACAAAAAAGAACATTAAAAGGAAGCTACACATTGAATTCTCTCCATCATCCCACAAGAAAGGAGAAAATGGTTGTGAAAGTTGAAAACGCATATCTACTTTGCGTGTTTTGAGACAATATTTAATTTCTTTCTTGCAGACAAAGATCATGTTCGGAGAAAATGTAGGAAACACAGTTATAATACCTACTTTGCGTGTTTTGAGAGAATATTTAATTTCTTTCTTGCAAACAAAGATCATGTCCGAAGAAAATGCAGGAAACACGGTTTTAATACCTAGGATGACGCTTACTCCTTCTGATCTGAGATTGTCGTTCAAGTTTCAGAAAAGACAATTTTCACTCATTGTATCATATGCAATTACCATCAACAAGAGTCATAGTTGGTCTCTAAATCAAGTTGGTCTGTATTTTAAAAAATAGATGTTAATGGACAATTGTATGTTGCAATCTCCAGAGTCACTAACCATAAGAGACTTAAAATTTTGATATGTGATAAAGAGGATGGATAAATTAATAGAGCGACGAATGTAGTACAAAGAAATATTTCAAAATTTGTAAACGACAATATAAACATTACACTTAATTTATCATATTATGCAACTGATCAATTAATTTAGTTTGATAATCCATTTATTTTGCTTAATTTTTTGTAAATTGGAGCGAACTACTGACTTTAAATATAAATTAAAATAATATAAATATATTAATAATAAAATAGATAATTTTATATTTAATCTCGTGCATCGCATGCGTGCACTGCTCGGATATAAACATTGATATTACACTCAATTTATCATATTATGCAACTAATCAATTAATTTAGTTTGATGTTTTTTGTAACTTGAATCAGATTACTTAATCTATATAAAAAAAAGATAATTGACTCTAAATATAAATTAAAATAATATATATATAATTTATATAAAAAAATAGGCAGTTATATTTAATCCCGCGCATCCCACGAGTGCATTGCTAGTCATTTATAATGACTGGACTCGATGCTACTTTGATTTCCAACCAATATGTGATAAAATCATACATTTGCAACATATATACTGCATTGCTAGTCATTTATAATGACTGGACTCGATGCTACTTTGATTTCCAACCAATATGTGATAAAATCATACATTTGCAACATATATACTGCATGACTTTTATGTTTTTGTAGTTTGCTGATGAATGTAGAACAAACTCTTACATTTTATACTATAATCTCTCATCCTTTATTTGATTTTATGTTTTCATGTGAGCAACTTCTATTAGAAACTTATAAAAAAAAATTTAATATGGAACAATTTCCTAAATAAGTTATAAGAAATTCAAAATATATTCATTTTTAAGAGCAAATTGATGCATTATTAAACTTGATGAGTTTTCTTTGTTTTTAAATTGAGGAGATATACTTTTGATTTTATTAACAAAGATTTTGAATTATCATTATAATTATTATCATTAGTGTGTTCTACTGTATAACTAGTGTATATGACACATGTAATTCGGGTCCACCCAAATTCACGTATTTTTTTTTTACTTCAAGTCAAAACCTTTATGCTGTATTGGTGTGACCTTTATATTGCATTGTTATGACATTTATATACAATAACTTAGAAAAAAAGGAAAAATTTCAATAAAATTTGTACGTAAATACATTTATATGATACTGATATGACCCTTATTTATTCATGTGATCTTTATTTACAAATATTTGCTTAGTAAGTTACAATACAACATTTGTACATAAAGATCACAAAAGTTGTACATAAAGCTCACCAAATTTGTACATAAAGGTCAACATATAAAAAAAAGTTAATTTCAATTTGTTACCTGAACTATAACACTTTTTTCCAATAGGTGTATAAACTCAATTTTTTTTTCCAATCACTAGCCAATCTCGTCAAAATTTTCCAGTTGCTACCCCAAACACATATCTTCCGGCTAAAATTCACCTGAAAACTTGAAAATGCAATCACTTTCAAATATTAGTAAAAAAATGCATGATTCATATGCCAAAATGATCATTATTCGAAACCATATAATAACCTCATGTCAATTTCATGATTCTCATTCGACCTGATCACGAATTGAACAAAAATCATTCTAGGGTTTTGAACATTTTTTATTCGATTTGAATTTAAATCAAACAAAAATCTTTAAATTAATTTAGGGTTATAATTTGACTTCGAAAGAGGATCGTTTTGACATATAAATCATGAATTTTAGAGTTTTCCGGTGAATTTTGGCTGAAAAATGTGTTTTGAGTAGCAACTGGAAAAATTTGAAGAGATTGGCTAGTGATTGGAAAAAAAATTGAGTTTATACACCTATTGAAAAAAAAATGTTATAATTCAGATAGCAAATTGAAATTAACCCAAAAAAGGCAAATTTCGTGGATTCAGGTCGGTCGACCCCGATTACATGGATTTTGCACAAAAGAATTAGTGTTATCATTAATATTTATTACTAAAAGTGATTTTTGTATCATCATCTACATTTTTATAGAAAATTATATAATATGACAAAAATTCAAAAATATTATTGAAATTTATTATAAAAGGTTGAATTTCGAATTGAATCTATTCGACCGATTGAATTTTGAATTGATGGTCAAGCTGGTTTGATTATCGATTCAAATCCATCTAGATTGGTGGCAAGAATCCTTTGAATATTAATTAAATTTTGTGGTTTGAGAGGTAATATTTTTTTTTATGCATTCCCGTGAAAATTGGTGTAATGTTTGGACTTTGGAGCAATGTAGGATAATTATTTGAAGGAATAATCTTAAGAATTATATGAAGGCAATTATTTAAGTAGTGTAGTGTAGATAATTATTTCAACTTTGATAATTTTGATTCAATACATGTTATAATTATAATGTGTAAATTATAATATTATTTTAATGTATATATTCTTTTTTTCTTTTAAAATTTAATGTCATTCATTATAAAATTTTACTAAAATACAATATATATTATTAATATTTTCGGAATTTGATATTTCACTAATATTTCCTCAATATTCAAACATTTTGTACTATGAATTTACGGAAATCCATATTTACTGAAAAATTGTGGATATTTTTGATGAAAAAGTTTGTCAACCTTTTTTGTCTCGATATCATGATTTGAGCTCAACAATATTTCAACAAAATATCGTTTTTGTTTTCTTTTTTCTTTTTCTGTAGGTGTATTTTTATCTTTTGATATATATTTTGTAACACCCCATTTTCAAGAAAACCTTGCATTGCATATTTTATAAAATTTCTTTTATCGTTTAAGCATAAATGATTTAAGTGCAAGTTCTTATATTATTTAAAATTATGATTTAGAAATCATAATATGATCGATAATTTTAAAATTTTTATGATCTAATGGTTATTTCGAGATTTTAAGGATTTTACAGGATAACTTATAGAAGAAACCGAGCTCGATCTCCACTCACTCAACACATATGAATGGAAGTAAAAGATAAGATGTTAGTTAATTTTATGAATGGAAGTAAAAGATAAGATGTTAGTTAATTTTAAATGAACTATATGATATTAAGCTCATATGCTAATTTTATTCTTTACCGCTTTCGAATGCTTCTTTTATGAAATTTTACTTATGATCTTTATATGTATTTTTATGAATCAAAACGTTTTACTTGAACGAGCATACATTATAGTAAATAGTAAAATAACCACGATACTATGTAAATTTTAATACTTATTTTTATACTATTTAATTTTTACACTTATATGATTTATGCTTTATACTATTATTATTAGTCTCTTTAATAATATAAGACACCAAAGTAAAAATAAATAAATAAATAAATATGAGACAAGCTATACGTGTATACATACATATGAGATTTTTCACAAAATATCAAGATAACAAATAAATTTATTTTATTTGAAACTTCCATGGTAAGATATGAATAAGCAAACTATAGTCTAGACCAGCCACCTCATCATCCTACTTCACTTCATGAGATGCATCATACCCATTACTTCAAGATAAACTCTCTCTCTCTCTCTGGTCCAAACCATGTGAAGAGAACCAAAATAAGGCATAAGTAGTTGAACATAGCAAGTAAAGAAGAGAAACAAAACTCACCAAAGAAGAAAAGATCAAAATACATCAAAGCTCTTCCTTACAAACTTTGAAGGTATTTTAGCTAAAACTTTCCTATTTTCTCATATTTTCTTACTTTTAGCATATATTATGAAGTCCAAAGATGTTCTTTGGAGTTAGGGTTGAGATTAAATTGTTTATGAATTTCTTGAATGAAAAAAAATAGGTTTCTATGCTATAATTTCATTTATGTTCTGCTTCTCTGTTCGTAAATATTCTGGGTGATATAGGAATCGATTTAAGCTAAACCCTTTCAACATAATCTCTTATATGAAGTGTAGAACATGTGTGTCAAATTTCAAAAGATTTGGAGTTAAACTCGATTTTATATGAATTTTTAAGATAAGTTGTTCAGAGACAGTTTTTATCTCATTTTTGGGTCTGAAATCAAACATTTTTCTTGAATTGTACCCTTTTATTTTATGTATAATATTTTACTATGATTTATAAACAGTTCTTAGGTATGCTCTGAATTTTAGTATGCAATTTTTTGAATTATATACGATTTATGCCAAATTTTACAACATAGTCGGTTTTCTAGGTAGGTAATGTCCTGTTTTTGGTCTTGTTATAAATTTCATAACTAATTATTGAAAACATATATACATGTCATATTTCACTATGTTGTAGTAAAAGTTCTTATAGAGATGTAAAAATTTATCATGTAATTTTTAGAACCTTGTACAATTTATGATGATTTTTGCAAGAAAACATATTTTCAGCCCTGGTTGCAGAATATATGTTCTGTTTTTAGGTCCGAATCAAATTATGTTTCTGAACTGTATCCTTTGAATTTATGTATGATCCTTTACTATGTTTTAGAACCAATTCTTAGGTATGTACAGAAAATTGGTATGCAATTTTTGGAGTTTTGTATGATTTATGCTGAATTTTTCAACACAGGCTGTTTTCTGCATAGATCATGTCCTATTTTCAGTCTAGTTCTAAAATTTATAACTATTTATTTAAATCATATTCATAAGCCATATTTTACTAAGTTATATTATTTTTTCTTAAGAACGAGAGAAAATTTACCTTGGGAATTTTCAAGTAAAACTGAAATTACAAGAAAACATGTTTTCACCATATAAAGTACCCTGTTTTCAACCAACTTAGAAAATTCGTAACTAATTATGTAAACCTTATTTGTAGTTGATATTTTTATATGTTATACTTCAACATGTTTTTTAAATTCTTCGAAAATATGAAATTATTTTATGAATCCTATAATATTTGATAAATTTTTCAAAATAGACTATTTTGGAGCTAGAATTGAAGTGAAAAACTAGTTAAATGTGTGATTTTTAATTCCTTGCACAAGCAGTTAAAATTTATGAAATTTCAGTATGTTATACTAAAAGAAGTTATGTGATTTTAGGAATTATATATGAATTATTAAAAATATTACATCTTTATGTGTCATTTTAGTTCTGAAATTGTTAGTTTAAATGCTTAACAACTAAGTTATAAGTATGATTATACTTTAGATTAAAGAAAGCTAATATAAAATACAAAATATTGTTTTATATGACATAAGACGCTAATCAGTTAAGTGTGTCAAGTGCAGTCGAGACGATCGGTGAATCTAGAAGCAATCCTTACACTATCAACGTACAAGTGAGTAACTTCTATACTTTACTATATGTTGATGATTAAATTAAATAGTTATGTATGAAAATCTACGGCTGAAGCTCTGTAGCTATAACCTGTAGTTGTTTCACTATCGGACAATGACCTTAAGGATGAGAGTGTCTGGTCTATGAAAGCAAGGTTTAGTGGGCGAGTGACTCCCACATTCCTTTATGTTATGTATGGTCCATGGTGAGCGTGCCTGAAGGACATGTAATATGTGCTAATTAATTTAATTGCTTCAGTATATATTAGAGAGTACAGTTATCCCACTGGGATCCTTTTCCGGAAGTGTCTCATGATGTTTTCTTTTTATATTTTCAGGCTCGGCAGATGATGACGTGGACATGTAGCAAGCTGGGCTGACTTCTCACTGTATCTATAAAATTGTACTAGAATAATGTTTCCTTTTGAGAACAATAAGTTGTTAAATATGTATAGTATGATAAACTATAGGCTTAGACTTGTATCCTGTCATGTATATATGTTTGTCGTGTAATTTTAGATAGGCTTTTGGTATGAACATTTTACCTAGAAATTTGGGTAAGACACGAACTAGTTTTGGATATATATTTGTATATGTGCTACGATTTTTAAAAATAAAAATATATATATATATGTATAAAGCTCTCGTGTCTTCATTTTAAGTCTTCCGCTGTATATTAGAAAGTAATTATAATTTCTTTAATTTCTAAATAAGTAAAGAGTGACAACCTATTTCTAATTAAAAGGGGAACGGGGCGTTACAAACAGTATTTTCTTAATTGATATGACTAGGGCGTTACATATTTACTCTTCATTTAGTTTAAGGACAAAAATATCGGTATTTATGGATATATCAGTACCTTAATTTTACGAATATATCGACAGATATATCGATATCTGTGGAAATTTCGATAATTTCGAGAAAAAAATTGAAAATGTATTTAGCACTTTACATAATATTATAATGAATATTAATATATATTGAAGTAAAATTTCAAACAAAAAGATATGTTTACAACCAATATTAAAAGATAAACTATTATATAAATGTTGTCTCATATTGGTTTACATGTCAAATTATCATTAACAATTAATACATGACCTATTAATAACTTGATCTCCTATGAGGTTCAAATGAATAAGATGACATGTCATCTTGAGTCAATCAATTTTGATACCAACTTAAGATACTAGACCAATCTTTAGCATAATCATGGAGATAACTTTCATAGGTTTCTTTACTTCTTCTAACTATGTTTCCATAAATTTGGTAATGTGGATTGACCGATTATGGTTGACTATGTTGATGCATGTTTGAACCTCCATGGGACATTTCAAGTAGTGAGTTATAAAAAGGATTTTGACTAGACTAATCAATCTGTGAAGTGTTATGTCTGCCGTGAGAATACGATGGTTGATATGCATCGTAAGGATCATTGCTCATACTTATTGAATCAAGACTCATAAAAAGTGATTCAATATCAGTATTTGAGCTCTCATCTTGGTTCCAGCTATGTCTACCATGAGAATACGATGGTTGATATACATTGTAAGGATCATTGCGCATACTCATTGAATCAAGACTCATAGAAAGTAATTCAATATCAGTGTTTGAGCTCTCATCTTGGTTCTAGTTAAAATCATGTCTTCTTCCATAATTCTTTCCAATAGCACTAATCCCTGCACCACCTGCTCTACTTCCATGGTCAAAATCTTGTGTTGCATGTGTGAAATCATGCTTATCGGTAAATGGACTTAACTGCAATGGCTTTTCGGTAGTATAATTTTCTTCATTTCCACCACCACCACCACCGATGCTTCCACTATTTGTCGAATTATCCCCATATGATCCTGAACAACCAGTATCGGCACCAACATCTTCTTCCATTATGTGAGACACGTCCATGCCATATTCACGAGCGGCTGATGCAACTTTTGGATCCAAATTTCATTCAGCGTTGTCCATGTGGATAGGCCGAATCCATTGAAACAATGGATCTTCTTCTTCATCACCAATTTCAGCAGCTACATCAACTACATCAAGATAGTCTTGCCCAGCAACATTGTCATTTTTAGCTTCCATATCTCGTATCATTAACTTCATGTTGTAGTAGCAAAAGACAAGTTTCTCAAGTCTTGAATATGCAAGTCGATTTTGCTGCTTAGTGTGTATTAGTGAAATATACTCCAATTTCTTTCACAAGCAGAAGATGACATTGTTTGTGACAATATTCTTATGGCCAGATTTCTAAGTGTAGGTGATGATTGGCCATACATAACCCACCACTCAGCTGCGAAGCATTAATAAATGTCAATAATATAAAGTGTCCAATAATTAGAAATAATATTTATAATCGGTAAAAGAGGTACCATAAAACCGTAGCACGATCACTGAATCCTCTTCTCGCATCACAAAAAATAGGTGATCTGCAAATTCACACAATTATCCAAACATTCAGTCCATAAAGTTGATGTAACTAGTACTATAGTAGTCATATAAAATATATTATAATGCCTGATTTTTATACCTCATTTCCAAATTGGCCTATGCCTTCTGAATTGGGTTCAAGTTTGTTGAACACTTCATGCACTGCTTGAATCAGAGTCATATCTTCACTAACTCCTTAGCTATATTGAAATCTTGGATTCAAGTAGAAAGCTGCAAAATTTTGTTGCACAGTAAGTACATCATATATTGTATACAAGTCTGATATTAGGATAAAGCACATGATAGTACCTGCAACATATAGAGGATGTGAAAGTGTGTTCTCTCATCTATCATTTATAATGTTAAGTACCCACTGTGACGATCTTACATTTTGGACTTTTTATTTTATAATACGAAACAAATCATATAAGATCGGCATGATCGGAACAACCTCGATATCCACGACCCGAAGTATTTGATATAATGGCTCATACATTGTTGGGATTTCAATGTTTAGATTTTGATGAGACAAAACATATATGTATTAGGAAGTTTTGAGTACCCCATTTTCCTCAATGTTTAAGTGAAGTCATAGACTAGTTTGAGTCTAGATATAAGTGCTGAAAGATGGAGGTTTTCATAAGTTACTTAGCTGCATCGAGCTTATCGAAAAGATACTGTTGCAAGAAAGTAGATACAACATCGCTGCAAGAAAGAATGTACAACACCGTAGCAAAGTAATAAAGAACGGCGTGCAGCATCGTTGTAAGAAAAGGATACATGAGTATTGTAAGAAAAAGATACAGCAGTACTGTTTGAAGATATTGCAAGCAAGTCTTAGTTACAGTAGCACTGTAAGAAGACATCAGCTGCACCCAAACCTAGGATACAGCGCAGAGCTTACTGTCCAAACAGCCAATAGCGCCTATCACAAACAAGAAGTATCCTACAATTCGATGAAGGATAAATGCAGTACGAGGAACGAAGATCCAAGCAAGAATAAATAGAGACGTTCGAGATAAGATCAAAGTTGCAGACATGGAGCCAATACAAAGATGCCACGTAGACTGACGCGCTGCAGAAAGTTGCTAGCCACAACTACCGCATTAAATGCTCCGAAAGAGAAAGTCAAGTCGCATTAAATGTGAACCATGCTTTTGGTCAAAGTACTTCAAATTCAAAAGAGAGATATCTCCTTCAACGGATATCTTCTCATAAAAGTATAAATAGAGGATGAGAAACACTGAAGCTGGTGACTGAAACATTTGTGCAAAACACTCACAAGCTTTCAAGTTACATTCAAATCTATCATCAGTTTCAGTCACTCAACCTCTGTGAAGTGAAGCAAGCTCAAAGCTGAAAGATCCTTTGAAGGATTCAGAAGCTCACTTCACCGCACCAGTTGAAGAACAAATCTTATATACTTTTAACCTTGTTGCTGTGTGCTTAGGTTGTTTTAGAGGTGTCGAACAGTTGATAGGAGAGATCCTTGTTGTTTGTATAGTTGTCTAGAGTTAGGCAGCTTCCCTGTGTGTGAGTGTAAAACCCTGTGTGGGTTAGCCTTTGAAGTTTACAGTTGTTGTATGTACGCTGGACTCTAGTAGGTTGTTACTTTGTAAAGTTGATAAATTGTTAGGAAGGTCCTATAATTCAATCTTGCTTAACGAAGTTCCTGCTCGAGGAGCAGTAGAATGGACGTAGAAGGATTACACCACCTTCGAACCACTATAAACCATAAGTGCTTTATTGCTTTCTTATCTGTGCTTATTTCTTTATTATACATATCTATCTCATAAGCATAAAACGTTTTTAAAAGAAGCATATTTGTGAAAACCAGCCTTGTGTTATAAATCATATTTTCCGCTGCGTATAAACTCTAGTTACAGTGCAACAATGCATCATAGTGCTGTAAGCAGTAACTATCTAGCACTGCAAGTTCAAGTAACTTGTAGAGCAGAAAGATTTTTCGAAAGATTTACAAAATCGACCAAGGTTCATTCATCCCCCCTCTGAACCTACACCACTTGGGACCAACATACATTTCCACCACATGTCTTACTTGATACCAGAACGTATTGTCAAGAATGAAACTTTCAACTGATTTACCTACCTCTGTGTGGTTCATACAATTCTCAACCCATTCATCACTCATAAACAATTGCTTCAGGCTAGATTTTTTCTTCAACAAACTATCTAGTGCTATATAATTTGTAGCAAAACGAGTTGCATCTGGGCCTACTATGTCTCCTTGGCAAACCTTTCGTATTTGAGCCAGCAACCACCCATGATTATAAATATAATTCGTCAGTTGCCTCGTCTTAACAATTACTGTCTTAATAGAAATCTGTTTTCCAATATCTTCAAAGAACATGTCAATACAGTGTGCAATATATATGTTGGTCCCAAGTGGTGTCCGAGGTTCAGAGGGGGGGTGAATGAACCTTGGTCGATTTTTCAGAATCTTTAAAACAACCGTTCTGCACTGCAAGTTACTTGAGCTTGCAGCGATAGATGGTTACTGCTTGCAGCGCTAGAATGCAGTGCTGCACGCTGTAACCTGGAGTTTTGTACGCAGCGGAAATATACTTTTAAACACAAGGCTGTTTTACACAAGAATGTTTCTATCAAACGTTTTATGATGAGATAGATATATAGATGCAGAAAATAAGCGCAGATAAATAAAGCGATAAAAACACTTATGGCTTATAGTGGTTCGAAGGTGGTGTAATCCTTCTACGTCCACTCTACTGCTCCTCGAGCAGGAACTTTGTTAAGCAAAATTGATTTACAGGACACCCCTAACAATCTATCAACTTTACAAAGCAAACCACCTACTGAAGTCCAGCCTACACACAGCAACTGCAAACTTCAAAGGCTAACCCACACAGGGTTCTACACTCCCACACAGGGAAGCTGCCTAACTCTAGACAACTAAAACAAACAGCAAGGATCTCTCCTATCAACTGCTTGACACCACTAAAACAACCTAAGCACACAACAACAAGGTTAAAAGGATAAAAAGGTTTTCTTCAACTTGTGCTTCGAAGTGAGCTTCTGAATCCGTAAGGAATCTTTCAGCTTGAACTTGCTTCACATCGATAGGTTGAGTGACTGAAACTGATTGTAGACTTGAATATTTGGATCTTGTAAGCTTAGAATTTTTCGCGTATGAAATTTTAGATCTCAGTAATAGTAACCAGCTTTAGTGCTCCTCGACCTCTATTTATACTTGTAGGAGAAGATGTCCGTTGAAGGAGACATCCCTCTTTTGAATTTGAAATAGCCTGGCCAAAGTATGGTTCGCATTTAATGCGACCTGACCTTTCCTTTTGGAGCATTTAATGCGGCAGTTGCGGCTCGCAGCTTTCTGCGGCGCGTCAGTCCATGTGGCATTTTCTTATTGGCTCCGTGTCTGCTACTTTGACTTTTTCTTGAACGGCTCTTTTGTCCCTGCTTGGATCTCCGTTCCTCGTACTGCATTTATCCTTCCTGGGATTTGCAGGATACTTCGTCTTGTAGTTGGCGCTGTATTACTTAACTGACTTGTAAGTCTGCGCTGTATCCTTGGTCCTTGAGCAGCTGATGCATTCTTTCAGTGCTGCTGTATTTCCGTTCTAGCAGTACTCCTGTATCATTTTCTTGCAGCGATGCTGCACGCCGTTCTTCCTTGTTTTGCTGTATCCTGCCTTCATGCAGCGATACTGTATCCTGCCTTCTTGCAGCGATATATTCCTTTAAAGCTTAGATGCAGCTTTATCCTCTTTTAACCTCCATTTCAAAGCTTGACTCAAGACTCAATTCTAGTCTATTTATTCACTTAAACAATGTGAAAATGGGGTACTCAAAACTTCCTATTACATGATTGGTTTGTCTCATCAAAATCTAAACACTGAAATCCCAACAATATGGTGCCCAACACAAATTATATTTCTGCATGAGCTTTTTTCCAGCCTTCACGAAAGCTGAACCACTATCTGTAACAACTTGAACCACATTATTCATTCTTACCTCTTTCACCACTTCTTTAAGTAGTTCATAGATGTATTTATGATCCTCGATCTTATTTAATGCATCAACAGATTTAAAAAACATAGTGTTTCCTTTGTAATAGACCATGAAGTTTAGGATTGACAATTTTGTTGGCCCTGTCTATCCATTGGTCATGATTGTACACCCGTATGTCTTCCATTTTTCCATTTATTTGTTCACATGCACCTTCATTTCAGTGTACTCCATATCCAAATACTTATTTTTTATCTTATATCGAGTTGGTGGTTTGACGCCCACACCATTTTCCTGTGCACTTTGGATCATATTTCGAAAATAATGCGATCGGGCTTTCTCTGGTGGTACATTATTGTAAATGAAAAATTTACTCTCTATCCTAGCCATTTTTCTCCAACGTTTCCATTAGAAAACATACTCTTTATCTTTTTCTGTCTTGCATCTTGCGACTTATATGAAGATGGTGCTGCTGATGGATCCACATTCATTCGACGAGAACTTTGACTGCCTCTTTTGCTACGTCCAATGTTATGCATTTGATCTCTATCCCACTCACTTGCCCTAAATTGTATGACGGCAACATGATATTGTTGTCGTTCATTTTGATGTATAATGTTCTCAGGATACACAATGTCGTCATCATCATCATCTTCACTCGCCTCATCATATAACCCCCTTCGTAATTCTAATCTAATCTCATCTATTTTGGCAGCTTTCTTCCCTTTTAAAATCTCCTTAGCTTTAAAGTAATCACGAATCTCTTTCTTAACCTCTGGGGTACATTTGTACATGGACGTGCATTTTTATGTGGGTCCGTGTGGCTCAAGTGATACTTGAAACGTGTAATACCTCCACTTATAATCGTAAGATTACAAAAATTACAAAGAGTGCATTTTGGTGTCCGGGGATGGCTGTGCAATATTTTCATGTAGGGTCTCTTCCACCAACACCACGATCACTTGTCATTCCTTATTCATATACAAGAAAATATCTAAAGACAACAACTTTTCCACATATATGTATAAAATAGGTTCAATAGAAATTATAGTTCAATCCAAATACATATTTCAAGATTACATCATCTTGACAACCATAATCCAGTGTAGATATCATATAATTTTCAAATAATTTATTTTTATAATTTTCTCATTCATCTTTTTAGAATTGAGGATGACACCCTTTATCATATTTCTCCATGTTGCTATCTGGCTTGCCTCATATTTCATTTTCTAAATAAAATTCTAAACATCCACTCTAAGAAAAAAAAAAGACATTTCTGTAAGTAAAAGTCTACTCCTATACTTAAGAAATTATATTGTAATAAAATTAAACAAAACAGAGCACATCTAGGTAATGAAAATGACACAGATTTAACAATCATTAAAAATAGATAGACAGGTATATAATAGTATCTTGTAGTCGCCGCAATTTGATAGAATAATCATACTTAATTATCATAAAAAATCACCATCAAACATGATTAGTTTTTAGAGTGAGAAACAGTTATAAGTTGATGGGATAAATTTCCTTAAAAAGAAAGGCATGCAAGTATGTATAGATGATGGGGCCTAATTAATGTATCAACATATATAAATTTTACGCAAAGATGCTAATTAATAATAAGAATGTGACTATACATGTATAAACATCATATGGAAGAGACTATAAATTAGAATATAATGTGGGTCCAATTGATCATTATATGAACACAAAATGCATGTTTTATTTAAGCTCATGACCTTTATACAATTTTTAAATTTATTTTAGCTCAAGTTCATTTACTTTGTTTTATTAAGTCTATTAACTAAATAATCACTTTAACATTAGTTACTTTGTTTTTGGGTGCATTATCCTTTTCAAATCTTATTTTGTTAAGCCCTTCATTAGTTTCTACTATTGTTTTGTTTATCTAAATAAAGTTAATTTCTACATAGGAGAAGTTTAGTAATATACACAATTAAAAAACTCAAGAATTTACTACTAAAATAAAATTTAAAAGTCCAAGGGCTTACGAAAACTATATAAATATAAAAGAATTTTAGTATAAAAGTTCAAGGGCTTAAAACTAATTAGGATGTGCTTGGTTGGGAGGTTTCAAGATGAGAACTATACTATGTGTATGTCTTACTATACTATTTCAAATAAATAGTTAACTAAATATACTACAAAAGCATAGATTACAACATCACTTCAAGAAATTAAATAGGGGTAATGGTTAAATCTACCCAAAAATCTATAACAAAAAACCAAAATACTCAATACACTATAATAATACCCCAAACTACCCAAAATCAAGTCAACACCCTAAGATCCCATATGGAATGTATTTTTGCCACTCCAATTTTATCAATGCCAAACCATTTTCATAAAATCATGTTTTATATCCTTAAGTGTTAGTTCGGATATAATGGTTGGAAACCTCTCTCGTGCCCCAAAAAACACTTGTATTTATACTTGTGATCTAGTTTGAGAGGTATAACAATTCCCATGTATTCACCAATACTTAGGATATTTAAAGAAAAAACCAATCCACATATCTATTTGATTGTGGATCCGATCCTTCGAAATAGGCAAGAGGGGATGGAAGAGGTAAATGAAGAAGCTATTTAGTTTCTGAAAAATGCCCTACGAGAAGGACCACCTCAGATTGACATTGATGAGAAAAGTTTACTTTCCCTCGAAAATGTTAAAAGGCTAATCCAGAGGAATTTCAATGAGAATCCTTTAGCCTGGTGGGACAAAAACCAGATTGAAGTAATCCTAAAGATAAAAGAACAATACCAATACGAGTTGGTTCGATATACGTCGATTCAGATGAATATTGAAAATCGAAAGCATATGCAAAAGATTATTAAAGAGTTTATCGATCTCAATCTGATCGAAACAGGTATTTCTCCTTATAGTAGCCCTGAGTTTTTGGTAAGAAACCATGGTGAAATAAAGAAAGAAAAAACAAAGTTAGTAATTAACTATCAAGGTATTAATAAGATTACTGAATTTGATGGTTATTACATTTCAAGTAGAGAACACTTGTCATGTATTCACCAATACTTAGGATATTTAAAGAAAAAACCAATCCACATATCTATTTGATTACGGATCCGATCCTTCGAAAAATGGTATCAGAGCTTCAGGATTTATTGAAGAAATAATTAAAAATATTTACAATATTGAATTTTTTATGCCTAATGGGAGGAGAACATCAAGAAAAATGTATTCAAAAATTATTTCGAGATAAAACAAGTGCAGGATTTTAATGACATCCAGCAAAGATTGAGACATAATTGTTCCAGACACATCTAAGGTCACACAAGACCTTAGAAAAGTTCAGAAGACCATCATATACTATGGTGGACAGATGGAGAAGATGTGTCGATCTATATGCGAGAGATCCAACAAGAAGTTTCAGATCTGAAAAAAGAAATTATAGATCTGAAAAGAAGGTTATCCAGGGAAACAGGTAGATCGATGAACGAAAGATTCAAAGATGCATTCGGAGACAAACCAATCATTCCCAAATGAAAGGCTACAGAAGTCCTGAAGTCTAAAAGTTACGAGGAACTCTTGCTCGACATCATCCGACAAGTCTGATGGAAGTCTCAAGAGTAGACATCTCAGAATTAACCGAATCACTTTTCAATCTAGGAATTGTAGATCTGGTTAATCTTAAGATGAATGATCCTATTCTCAAACAAGAAGAAGGGAGTACGAGCGTTGAGGTACCCGTCCAAAGTGCTGAAGTACCGATCACCCGAAGAACATGGAGACAGGATCAAGTCGACCATAATACCTTTGTGGATCGACGCAGGAGACGACCAGGATGGAATCAAGTAGCATCAAATAGCCCTTGGGCAAAAACGATGTTAGAGCCAACGCATCCATTTGGATTGGTGCTCACAACTGATATTCTCAATTTTAGGAACATGGAAACCTTGATCGATAAATGGATGACATCCTTAAAAGTTGTCTCATCAACGCTGGACATTGATAAGGACCAATTCAGCAAACTAGTTGAAAACACTCTACAAGGTTCAGCCAAGAAAACATAGGATAGTACAGAGGCCCATATCAAAGAAGAGATCGGATCAGGAGATAATATTCATGAAATTATCGAAAAGATCAGTCACTTGCTCAAAGTATACTTCGTCGGTGATGGATACTTTGATGAAAGAAAAGAAGAAAAGAATCGAGAATTTACACAAGTTTTGTATGCTCTCGAATTGAGAAGTATATGTTATGCAGATGAATACATATATTGGTTCTGCAAATATTACTTCCAAGCTCAGATACCATTGAATGTTGCAACAGAATTGTTCTTTGCAAAAATATGCAGTCCATGGAGAAGAATGCTTATACAAACATACAAGGTGCCTCTAGAAAGAGTCGATTCAGTGGCCAGAAGGATGTCCCTTTTTAAAGGATAGCCTAAGAGAGTGGTGTCATCAGATGACACTATAAAAGAACAAGAAAAAATTAAGAGGATTAGTAAAGAAAACTCCTCTTTGTTGCGACTAATGATTTTCCAAGCATCACTGGAGAACCAAGTCGTGAGAAACAGGGCAAAAGAAAGAAACACTTCAGAAGAGAGTTTCGATCTAAGTTAGGAGGATCATACAGAAGGCCTTTCAATCGGGGAAGATCATGGTGGTCCAAATCAAGGCTAGATCTTACAAATTTGGTCAAAAATCTGGTCCTTTCAGGTTTTCTTCGTAAGGATCTAGATCCATAGGAAGAACAACAGGAGAAACACCAAAAAGGAGAACTTTCAAATGAGCTCACACTCGAGCTAATGAAAGTTTCAAAGATTACAACTACTGGACGTGCGGTGCGAGATGACATATTTTGCCCGATTGCCCATAAAAGTAAAAAGAGGTACGTCGGTTCGAACCAACACACTATATCTTTGATGCAGTCTTCTACGGTGATTTGGTGCTCGTTTATAAGTTCGAGAATATCTCTTCAGATGAAAGCATCTACGAAGAAGAGTTCGAATCTGATTCAAAAGATTTCTATGGATCATCTACAAAATCAGATAAGTAGCCACAGTGAACAGGAAGATAGACTCCAAACCTCAGAAATTCTATCAGGATTCTTTTCAAGAATGACCATCTCAAACAAAACAATAAAGAATCATACGATAAGATTCAACCTTAAGTCCATACAAAGGATTTAAGATTGGAGGTCTTAATCGACTCTGTAACTAGATTGGATTAAGATAACGCAACCACCATACCGGATAAACTCAGGTGAGTTTTTGATTTCTATGGAATTAATCGGTAATAAAGTGGATATGCAGCTTATTCCAAAAGAAGAAATTCTTGAGAACTGAGTCGTATCAAAGAAGAAATAGCAGTTACTATGAAATGGATTCATATTGAAACCATTGAAGTAGTAATTAAAGCTACATTCAAAGAAAGAATTGATTCTGAATTACATTTATTTGTGATGGATAGAAAAATCAATAATTTACGAGATAGTTGTCTTGGTACAATGGTAGGACATTTATATGTTGGCAAGCTTATGTTTAACATTCATCCTAGGATTGCATACAACCTAGCGGACCAGGATTTCAGTAGAGTCTTAACCATTCATCAAGACTTTAAAAGGATTGATCTAATGAAAGAAGGTAATAGACCATATTCTATCACGTATAGAATTGCGTATGCCCTTTCTAATACACATCATTCAGATATGTTCCTAAGGAAAGAGTATATAGAAATTCCTAAAATCTTCAAGGAATTTTCCAAAGTAATGACACCAGACCCTATCCAAATACCTAGAATAGTAGGTGTTAATTTGCTAATTGAAGATCATCCGATCCTAAATAGATCATTAAGGTATGATGTTGAGATTAGTAACAAGATCTCATTTTAAGCCTAAAAGGAAAATAACTATATGAGGATTTTAATCCACAAAAGATTAGGGTAAGGAATATAAAAATGAATTGCCCTGAGGGATGGAAAGAAATCCATATTGTTTTTTATATATCTAAATCTGATAATTTATTTTCTTGTGATGAGATATATCATTTATAACAACCGAGTGTAAATAGATATGAAAGCTTGTTAAACATAGCAGGTTATGAAGTATCTGTTACAGGAATTGCAGGTAGAATTAAAGGTTCTATGACCCTTGGTCTAAGTTTTCTTGAGGAACACAAACATTGGAGAAGAAAGGGAAAGTGGATGGAGTTCGATCTTGATGGACACATAATCAAGATAAAATAAACTCATTTTTATTCTATATGCCAGGTTTGCGTATAGAGGAAGAGATTGAAGATCTCTTAAAAGAAAGAGATGAGTTGTTAGACATTATGAGAAATATGCAAAGACAAGGTCAAACTCATCAAATACAAGATGTTATAAGATTGCAAGAGGTTGCGTTTAAGTTTAATCAAACAAACTTAAGGATAACCATGTTAGAATCCTGGAAAAACATGAAAAATATCCAGAAGATCCAGACGATTTTGAATGACGAGTGTTTTTTCCATATACATATCCGTTGGGGTATTATATAATCAATATAAGATGGAGTATTTTGCAGCTTATATTGACTCAGGTTCAGACATTTGCACAGCAAAGCTAGGAGTTTTCCCCAATGAAACGGTGGAAACTTTACCTCTTATTGTAGGAAGAGATTTTTTCCAAAAGATCCTAATACTCAATAAGGGCATTCGGGAATCAAGAATAATGATCGGAGGCACCTTTGGTACTCCATAGTATAAAGTAAGAATGCCACCAATCTATATTCATGATACAGGTGCTGATATTTTGTTGGGTAATAATTTTATCCAAACATTTGCAAAAATGAGCAGGATAATCACAAGAACCTGTTAACATTTACTACTAATTGTGGTAGTTTGATATAGATTTTACGGCGAGAGAAAGCTTTTAATAAGATTATGTCTATTAAATTTCACAGCAAACATGGTGAGAATAATTCCAAGTTAACTCATCCTAAAATGCAGGATAAGAGAAAATTTGGAAAAACTCTTTTGTTTTATAGCAAGAGGGGGTGGAAGAGGTAAATGAATAAGCTATTCAGTTTCTGAAAAATGTCATACGAGAAGGATCACCTCAAATTAACATTAATGAGAAAAGTTTACTTTCCCTCGAAAATGTTAAAAGGCTAATCCAGAGGAATTTCAATGAGAATCTTTTAGCTTGGTGGGACAAAAACCAGATTGAAGCAACCCTAAAGGTAAAAGAATAATACCGATATGAGTTGGTTCGATAAAAGCCGATTCAGATGAACATTGAAGATCGAAAGGATATGTAAAAGATTATTAAAGAGCATATCGATCTCAATCTGATCGAAGCAGGTATTTCTCTTTATAGTAGCCTTGGATTTTTGGTAAGAAACCATGGTGAAATAAAGAGAGGAAAAGCAATGTTAGTAATTAACTATCAAGGTATTAATAAGATTATTGAATTTGATGGTTATTACATTCCAAGTAGAGAACACTTAATCGATTGCATTAAGGGATCAAAAACATTTTCGAAATTTGATTGTAAGTCTGGATTCTACCAGATTAAGTTAGAAAAAGAGTCAAAAAAATTAACTGTTTTTTCTACACCTCAAGGTCAGTATATCTGGAATGTACTTCCTATGGGACTTGCAAATGCTCCTCAGATATATCAAAGAAAGATGGATAATCTTTTCAAAGATTATTTTGAGTTTATGTTTGCTTACATAGACGACATTTTGATTGCCTCTAAAAATATGAAAGATCATTTGAAGCATCTTGAAATATTTTCTGAAGCATGTCATAAAGAATAATTAGTGCTTTCTGAAAAGAAGACAATAATCGCGGTTAATAAAATCGAGTTTCTCGGTGTTATTATTGACCATGCAGATATGGAACTCCAGGAACATATTGTGGAAAAAATCCACAATTTTTCAAATATTCTTAAAGATAAGAAGCACATTCAAAGCTTTTTGGGAGTGATTAATTTTGCAGATTCGTTTATCAAGGACTTAAGCAAAATATCGCAAGGATTCCCGTCATTTATTACAAAAGGATGAGAAGACCAAATGGAAATGGGATGCAGGTTCGTTTATCAAGGATTTAGCAAAATATCTCAAGGATTTCCGTCCTTTATTACAAAAGGATGAGAAGATCAAATGGAAATATGAAGACATCTATTCCCAACGTGTCTGAGAGTTAAAACAGGTTTGCAGTAACTTGCCAAAACTCGTGATTCCTCAAGATGAGAATCAGTTAATCGTCTACATAAATGCTAACGACTTCTGATAGGCAGCAGTGCTCATGAGAAAGACAGCTAGTGGTGAAGAATCATATAGATACACATGAGGGTTGTTTATAGAACAACAAGTCAGAGTATGACATATTAACGAGAAAGAATTTTTTGTGGTTTGAAAGACATTTAAAAAATGACCTTTATTTTTATTAGCAAAGGAATTTACTTTAAAGATTGATAATACAAATGTAAAAGCTTTTTTTGAAAAATAAACTCGAATTAAAAATTGAAAAGATTTGTATTATCAGGTGGCAAGCAGAATGCCAATATTATTTATTTGATATTGTCATTGTGAAATCTAATGAGAATGTTCTTGCAGATTTCTTAACAAGGGATGGACATCCTTGAAGCGGATTCCATCATGATATGAGCAAGACACCTTAGGAAAAACCTTGATGAACTATACAAGACATTTGAGTTGCTTAGAACACGAGCTGAAGCAGCTGCATATATTCAAAAGGCAGATTTGGACAAAGTCCAACAAGCCATACAAGCTGCAAGGACCTGTGTCATTTATGGAATGCATTAGAAGGTCCTCTCCACAAGGCGTGTTCACCATCGGTGATAAAAAAAGAAATACAAGAGAAAGGTTCATCATCGATGAACAAGCATGGTACTTTTATACCAAAAGCAGGACATCCTACAGACGAGTGCTTTTCATCGAATACCGGTGAAAAGACTGATAACGCCAAATCAAGTATTTTATTGGATTTTGATAAAAATATTAATTCGGAAAGTTAAGAAGAAATTTCAGGCAACCTGAGTCAACCCAGCACCTTTGGGGTAAAAGAGGAAGATGTTAACCTAAGGCCCCAGACGGGCCGAAGACAGGTTAACACTAACCAAACTGTTTCTCCATTTTAGGTTTACCAAAGAACATGAGAGAAATTGGTTATAAGAAATGTGATCAATCAAGGAAAAATTACCGTTGATTGGTCTGGAAAGTATCCGAGACTTTGGATGCTCCCAAATGTAAACCCACAGGATGTTAGGGAATGGTTTGACTTCGGAACAATTGCTTCGGTATTCACAACCACACCTAATTTTTTGAAAATTTCAAAATTATCGGAATGAATATCGACTATTGTGCATGATTCATGACAGATAACCCACATATGGGTAGATGAGATAAACTAGAGCTAAAGATTATCTCAGCCGCTCCAGAAATCACAGGTAAATGGTCTCATCCAATTTTTCAGTTTATAAAACTATAGAGACCAGACATGGTGGCGTACCATAGAGCCAAGGCACCACCATCAAATAATCTTTTAATAGTTGCCCTCACCGAGGAAGAGATATCTACAAGGCGAGCTTGAGGATTATGGGTCTGTCTTACCGAGATGGACAAAGTGAAGTACCTGTTCAAGATTTTCCAAAACTCTATGAATGAGTCTTTTCTGTTAAATTCAATGATAGGACACACAACCAGATTTGCAGAAAGCCTCTTTGAAAATAAGAGGAAACTAATCTGGGAAAACAAGGTTCCTGCAACGGAATAAACAAGGAAAAAAATATATAATATGATACATATCGGAAGGTGGGAAGAAAAAATTTGTTCTTACTGCCAAACACAGAAGAAACCCTTGTTCGGACAGGGTTTCAAGGTTAAATAAGATAAACCCGATTTCTCTAAAAAGAAGAGAAAATGGAAGAGTTTTTAGATAATAAAAACCAAAAATGTAATAAGAGAAAACAAGTTTAGAATAAGACTCAATAATTCACAAGTATACATGTATTCTACAAATGTAACAGTATATAAGAATACATTGTAATAAGCATAGGATGCTAATTTCCAATAGGAGACAGTGGCCAGTCCCGTCACCTTTGAAGAATCAACATCCCTGGCTAAAAGACGATAATGGAGGACCCCTCTAATCAATAAAAGATTCGTTGTTGAGGCAAAAGGACAACGAAGCCACCTAGCTCGACAATATAGGGTGGAAGGTGCACTTATCTAATGGTGGGTGAAAAATTAAAGAAGGTCGACTTCATACCCACTAACCAAGTGGAGAGCAAGCTGGTAAGACAATAATGGATCCAAATAGGAGCACATTAGTGCCTATAAAAGGGAGGCCTCAGCCTCAGAAGAAGATCATCAATTTCCCACAACACCTCTCTCTAGAAATCTTCTTTCTAAGTTGTAATAGTTAAGCTCTCAAGCTTTCCTGTTCATAGGGATTTTCCCTTTTCGAGTTTAAGCCATGAGTGGCTAAACAAGCTTTCTCCTCCATAGGAAGAGAATAATATATTGTAATATAGTTGTATTTATTTCTTCAATAAAGAA
The DNA here is from genome assembly GCA_028654395.1 of Scutellaria barbata. Lineage (NCBI taxonomy): Eukaryota > Viridiplantae > Streptophyta > Magnoliopsida > Lamiales > Lamiaceae > Scutellaria > Scutellaria barbata. The sequence goes on from JACJVH010000349.1 coordinate 28,645, forward strand.
AAAAAATGCTTTTGCCTTGAAACATGTGTCCAGAAAATTTATATTACTGAGTAAAGAGTCATCTAACAGTGAGTCTCCTCGTGATCCCCTTAAAAGTAGGTGGCCGTTGAGAAGAGTTGCGATCTAGGTTCTCAGAAAAAGCTCGGTTTAGAATCATAGACTGTAGACAAGTGGTTGGATTTGTGATCCGTAAAACCTGAACTGAGACTAAAAGAGAATACAGAGACAAAGGCGAGGTATGATTTATAACTCAGTATTATTTTATTTAACGGAAGCATGGGCCTGATTATCAGAATCAGAAAAAGAATGAATCCGGATCAAATTTATATATGTTGGATTTGAAGTTTTAATTTGATAATGAAAAGTTTGGTAATTTGTAAAGGTCAACAAAGGTAAGATAGTAATATTATAAGAATTGGGTAGAAAGTCATATTATTATAGGAAATTGAGTATTTTGGTATATGTTATATTGAAATTGGGTATGTTTGGTTGGTACCCCAAATTAAATATGTAGTTAAACAGTTAAATAAACTAACCTTTAAATGATGAATCTTCTTGATGTTGAACAATGAGTGGAGAATTGAAGGAGAAATGAAAAATGAAATAACAACAATTCTAATAAAAAATTTCCGTAGCAAAAGTTGTGAACTTTGAAGTGGAGAATCCAAGCATTTATAATACTAATTCAATCTCACCTTACTTGTGAAAAGAATGATAGGAAATATATGCAATCTATAAGGACATAACAAGTGGTCACTTCCACCAATCAATTATTAAAAAAAAAAAATTCCAGTCGATAAATTGGCGATATATATCACCGATATATTGCATGTGTATATTGACCGATAACGAGAAATCGCTGATATATCGTCGATATAGCGACGATATTTTGCCAAATTATTTCATCAGGATATATCGATATCCATAGATTATTTTTCCCGATAAATTGACGATATATCACCGATTTATTACAATTTTTTCGTCATTGATTTAGTTTAAAACGAGTTGTGTTTTGTAAAGGGTGCACGGTTTGAAAATAATAGTAAAAGTGTTTTCTTCAGTTGTTCCCCGTCGTAGTTTCTTTGACTAGCGTCCAAGCTCATTGTCAAAGCAATGTCACAAATTCAGTCGATCTGAAGTTCAGCCCCAACGCTTCTTCCCTGGAAAGCCCGCTTATGAGTGAAGAAGCTATCAAATTTCTATTCTTCGAATCCAGATCCATAGCTCAGTAGAATTGGGAGAGGTTTTTGAACGCAATGCTGCGTTTGCGGGCTTTTCGTCCGACGAATGATAAAATTGTGAAGATTCAATTGCACCCAACGCATCCATGGCTTGTCACTGCAGATGCTTCAGATCATGTCTCCGTTTGGAATTGGGAACACCGTCAGGTTTTATTTTCTGTTAATTTCTTGGTTTCGTTTGAGTGTGTGAATGGTTTCGTAGTTGCAGATTTCCATGTCTGATGATGGTGTTTTAGGTCATTTACGAGTTGAAAGCTGGGGGTGTAGATGAGAGGCGTTTGGTTGGTGCCAAATTAGAGAAGCTGGCGGAGGGCGAAACAGGTATCGCTGCCATCATCTTAAGTGTTATGAAGTTGAGATCTTTAGTAGAAGGGTGATATCTGATAGTGCTCTGTATATACTGATAATTGTGATAGATTCATTTTTTCTGGATCGCTATTTGTTTTGATCCATTGATTGTAGTTAGGAAGCTTAGAATGTGTGAGTGTGAATGGTGCTTGATGTTTAGAATTTGACATGATTTAAGGTTAGTGTATGAAAATAATCATTTATTTAGGGAGGAAAAGATGTGGACCATGATTTCAATCCATTTTTTGAAGGATGAGCAGGCTTGGTATGGTTGGTTTAAGTGATTGGCTTTTTTAATAGGTTAATGCTTATCAACTTTTGCTGGGACCAAGATATGCGGAAATTACTATATCTCCTTTTCTTGGAGAAATAAAAAAGACTGAGCTGTGGATGCTGAGTTTCATCTCCTCTTATCGCATTATGTTCACATAGGTTTTTATTCTAGGATAGACAAAAACTAATAAGTTTGATTGCTTAGTATACCTTTGCTGTTTTAAGAATGCCAGCCATAATGCTATCGAAGTCTTTATGCTTCAGGAATTTGTGCTAAGATTTCTCTTTTGCTTTCTTATAGAATCATGTTGATCTTTTCAGTCTTAAATTTATTTTGGGAGATGTTTGTTTATGAGATTAATTCAAGATTGTTGATTTCATATGTTTGATACATGTCAGAGCCCAGAGGAAAACCCACTGAAGCTATACGAGGTGGGAGGTATACTTCTACTCCTGCTTTTCAAAATTTATCCATTGCTGTTGTTTTTTTTTTGTAAATCCCGAGCTTGATATTGCGGCATCTGGTTTCAAGTGTTAAACAGGTTAGCTTTTATGATGACGACGTACGCTATTGGCAACTTTGGCGGAATCGATCTGCTGCTGCCGAAGCTCCAACAGCTGTCAACAATATCACTTCGGCTTTCAGTATCCCTGCCCCCTCTACAAAAGGACGTCATTTTCTAGTCATATGTTGTGAGAACAAAGCTATTTTTCTTGATTTGGTGACAATGCGTGGTCGAGATGTACCAAAGCAGGATTTGGACAACAGATCTCTTCTATGGCAAGTGTTGAATATATCTACTTTTGGGTTGAATCTAACGCTTTGTCAAGACATGATACTTTCTCCCATGGTTACTTGACTTTTACTTTGAACTTGAGTATAGGAAATAAACGATCCAAAATAGAGAGAAATCATGTGTCTAGTTGTGTGCTTTTTTTTTTGGGGGGGGGGGGGGCTAAGGATTCAATTTTTTGTAACTTCGTCCCTAAGAAATACATAGATAATGTTTGGTTCCATTTTTGATTATTCTAGGGAGGTTATTTTGGTTGTGTGGTTGGGCCCTTATTTGGATTTTTGTAAGTTTATCCCTGCCTGAGAAATATTTAGATGAATATGCGATTGTTAGTTTTCTTGGGACAAAAGGAAAAAAAAAAAAAAAAAGATGCGGAAATACAGTTTCAACAGTTCTTTTTGTGATTGTTAATCATTTTTAACCGTAGATGTCTTATCATTTTTTTTCCTAGTTAATAATTGGGGAATAGTAGGATATCTTGTTCTTTAAAATATCAGAATGAATGATTGATAGTTTTGAGGGAATGCAATTACTATTTCTCCAAGGGTTAATGGCGCGTATATGTCATTTGTGAGAGGGAAAATGAGTTTTGGGGAGTGACTGAATTTAGTGATAATCTTCTGCTGGGTGAAAATCAATTAGTTTTTCTTTTTATACTTTTTAAGCATTGACAGCACAATAAGCACTACATTGAATTAAGAACCACTGATCACATCAAGTTCATTGTTATTATTCATGTCTGAACTTGACTTCATAATTACTTCCCTGCTATTTTTTTTTTTCCCAGATTTGGAAAGTCTAAAATGTTACATTGACCAAGGGTATCTTATATGATTGCTAATTTGGAGTGAACTCATCACAGATAATAAAGCTGATCTTGCAAGGTTACTGTATATTGGGGCCTGTCTAGTTTCCTAAGAATACTGATATAATTGAGTCCTTATTCTGTTTGTCTTGGTTTATGGAATATTTCAATATAGAACTGACATAAGAAACTAATTGGTCTTTGGTAATCTTTCCCCTCCTGTATGTATACATGTAATCTACTCTTACCTTTCTCATTGCCCCTGCTTGTTGCTATTTATTAACAAAAAAAAGAAGATTATTGTTAATTTAAACAGACAAGTGTTCTCTTCTGCACCTTCAAATTCATTCATTTGGCCTCACTTTTTAAGCATTTGGACCTGATTTTCATATCTGTGTCTTTCCTCCTAAGAGTATCATTGCATACTGCCACCAGGATAAACAACTTACCTGAAGTTGTATGAATTGTGCACTACCTCTCAGAATTTAGAAAATGTCCCTTGCTGATCTTGTCACTTGAACTGTTGGGTGTAATAAAAGTTAAAGCTATTTATTTTATGCTTGTTACTGTGTGTGAAAAATATTCTTAAAGCCTATTATCCTGCTATGAAGGTACAATTTGTCTGACCAAGTAGAATTATTTTTATGCAGTATGGAATTCCTCTGTAGATCGACTGCTAGTGATGGGCCTCTTGTGGCATTTGGTGGATCAGATGGCGTGATTAGAGTCCTCTCCATGCTAACTTGGAAGGTCTCTCCCTCTCTCTCTCTCTCTCTCTCTCTCTCTCTCTCTCTCTCTCTCTCTCTTTCTCTCCCCCCCATCTCTCTCTCTCTCTCTCTCTCTCTCTCACACACACACCCTCCGTCCCTCCCTCTCAGAGTCTGTAATCTTACTCATGACGATGCAACTGAATCTCATTTGAAAAAAGATGAAGGAACATTGTTTGACATGCTTATTTATGCTGCAGCTTGCTAGAAGATATACAGGAGGTCATAAGGGATCAATTTCTTGTTTGATGACTTTCATGGCTTCTTCTGGCGAGGTATCATGGACATTTGTTTGGCTATGCGTTTTGATAACAATGCTGGTTAATACTCGTTTTTTGTAATACAAATCGTGTTAGTTGAATGTGGTTAAGGTGATCTAATTTTTCTTGGCTTCATGAGATTATATCTTTACATGGCTGGGCATTGCCTGTTGCCTGTTGGGTGTGGGTTGAGAAATGATAATGATTCACATGTTAGGAGAGTAATAGAATCATGATCAGGCAAATGACTGAAATTTCATATAGGAACAGTTAAGTTGGAATATTTATGTGGAGCTTATGGGCTATGGGCATGCTGTCTGTAACTTTCTAGAAGATGAGTATATTGTGGGGTTTCTTTCTAGGGGGCGTTATACATCTATTCTGCAGGTTTGATTGACATAAAACATGGCCTTGGATGTAAATAACTGTGCAGCTCAAGTGAAAAAAGTAATTTTAGAGGCTATTCATCAGATGTCAAAATTTGGTTGGCCATCTTTATTGAGGAGTCCCTATTTAGTATCGTTCTTCCAAATAGCTTTCTACAGACAAATATGATTATGTTTTTGCTGAGAGTTGAAAATGGGATAAAGTCCATTGCACCCAGTTACAAAGTGATGACTGAATGCAATCCCTGTTCTTGTAATATCATATATTAAATTGTGCTTTTCCATTGTAGTCCTAGTAAATTTGTTCTCTAAGGATTGCAGTTGGGCTCAAAGTTTGTCTTGTCTTTTCTAGTCCTCCCCTAAGGGGGAAAAAAACTTTCATGCACCTCTGTCTAAAATTTGAGGCATATTGATGAATGAGGAACCATCTACATCACTAGGATAGTATAAATTATAAAGAGCATAATTTTTATGGCTATAATTTGTCTGAAATTGTTAATATCACTGAATAATTATTTTCTTATCCAATTTGTTGAAAAGGATCAAGAAATGAGGTTGGTAATAAAGTACTAGTGCTAGGACTGGCTCTTGGAGCTTCTGACAAGGCAGTTATGTCTAGAGTTCACTAGCTGGACTTAATCATTAATAATTTGAAAATTCCTTATCATATTGAGTCTGTATTATAGACAACTTAATTTAACTCTAGCAATATGTTTCTAGTATACAGTCATGAGAACTTAATGTTGAAGATCTGCCAATCGTAGTTGTCCAATCTGCAAGCATGAAACATGATGAAGGATCTGTGTTGTTGTTTGTCCTAATTGCAGGATTCTGCCTTGTTTAGCCTTATTGAATCTTTTATAAGATCTTATACTGGGAACAACGTTTACACTCATTTCTTCCATACCTTGAGCTACTTTTTTATCCATTAGCAGATTATGCATGTGTGGTTTCCTTCACTTAAGTTTTTTTGGTCACTCATTAGCCTCTCCTTGTTTGATGTGCATTTTAATCAGGCCCGTTTGGTTTCTGGTGGTAGCGATGGCTTGCTTGTGCTTTGGAATGCGGACTACGGTCAAGATTCAAGAGAACTTGTTCCTAATTTGAGCTTAAAAGTATTTTTCTGTATATTTACTCAGTATTTTCATTTCTAGGTTCTTTTTATTATAAAAGAAGCACCTTTGAAGATAACAAGACTTTATTATTTTACTGATTCTTATGATAGAATTGAAAAGCCTCTGATATTCCTATCATACTCATAGGCACATGACGGGGGGGTTGTTGCTATTGAGCTTTCTCGTGTGATTGGTGCTGCACCACAACTCATTACAATTGGTGCTGACAAGACTTTAGCTATCTGGGACACTATATCATTTAAGGTTCTAATTATCTTCTTATTTTTCTCCGGGCATTTGTTTGATTAAAGGAGTCAATGTGATATTTTTCCACATTGCTAATGGCCATTCCACTCATACTAGGAACTGCGTCGAATAAAGCCTGTTTCAAAATTGGCTTGCCATAGTGTGGCATCTTGGTGTCATCCTCGAGCTCCGAATCTTGACATCTTGACTTGTGTTAAAGATTCCCATATATGGTAAGCATGCAATTTCTCTGATGCAGTTTCAACTTACAGGTTATATGTATTATCATTTAGTTTGTCTTATATATCTTGTGACCGAGTAATAAGTTTCTTCAAAATTCTTTGTTTTTTTTTTTTACTTCAAGGGAAATTCTGATTACCATCAAATCCTTACAGGGCCATTGAACATCCCACTTACTCTGCTCTTACAAGGCCACTTTGTGAATTGTCATCATTAGTTCCACCTCAGTTGCTTGCATCTCACAAGAAGCTTAGGGTGAACAATGATTTAATTCTGTTGCTATTGATCATCAGTGAGTAGATTTCTAGGATAATAGATTCATATTAAGCTTATAGTTCACATTTCTGTTATAGGTTTATTCCATGGTTGCACATCCTTTACAACCCCATCTTGTTGCAACTGGGACCAACATGGGTGTCCTTGTGTGTGAATTTGATGCAAAGTCACTTCCACCAGTAGCCCCATTGCCAACAACACCAGGAAACCGAGAACATGAGGCTGTCTACGTAGTTGAACGGGAATTGAAACCAATACAATTTCAATTGTCAAACACTGCAAATCCAGCTCTTGGAAGCAATGGCTCATTGAATGATGTAGGAAGAGTCAGGGGAGAGACACCGGAACAGCTCCATGTGAAGCAAATTAAAAAGCATGCCATCACTCCTGTTCCACATGATTCGTACTCAGTTCTTTCTGTGAGCAGTTCAGGAAAGTAAGTAGGATCTTCATTTTTGTTACTTTAGCAGTGGGCACTGTTCAGGCATTAGTCTTTTCAGGGATATTAAAATAGTAACATTTTTGCCAGATTTCTTCTCGAATCTAATCTGTTACGTTATGTATGTTATAAATTTTACTGACCATATTCGTGGTCCATGTTTTTCATGTGTGTGCATACAGGTTTCTTGCCATTGTGTGGCCGGATATTCCGTATTTCTCTGTTTACAAGGTGAGCGACTGGTCAATTGTTGATTCTGGTAGCGCAAGGCTCTTGGCTTGGGACACTTGTAGAGACAGGTTTGCCTTGCTGGAGTCTGCATTACCTCCCAGAGTGCCTATAATTCCTAAAGGCAGCTCATCAAGAAAAGCGAAGGAAGCTGCTGCTGCTGCAGCACAAGCCGCTGCTGCAGCGGCTTCCGCAGCTTCATCTGCCAGTGTTCAAGTTCGTATATTGCTGGATGATGGAACATCAAACATATTGATGAGGTCAGTTGGTAGCCGCAATGAACCAGTCACTGGTTTGCATGGGGGAGCTCTACTTGGTGTTGCATATCGAACATCTCGAAGAATAAGCCCTGTTGCAGCCACGGCTATTTCTACAATTCAGTCTATGCCCTTGTCAGGGTTTGGAAGTAGTTCTAATTCCTCTTTCAGCGCCATGGATGATCCTTCACAAAAATCTACTTCTGAGACTGCACCTCCAAACTTTCAACTGTACAGTTGGGAAACTTTTCAACCGGTGGGAGGTCTTCTTCCTCAACCAGAATGGACTGCATGGGACCAAACTGTTGAGTATTGTGCTTTTGCCTATCAACAGTATATTGTCATATCTTCCTTGCGTCCTCAGTTTCGATACCTAGGAGATGTGGCAATTCCTTATGCTACTGGAGGTGTTTGGCACCGAAGGCAATTATTTGTTGCTACACCAACCACAATTGAGTGTGTCTTTGTGGATGCTGGTATCACACCTATTGATATAGAAACTAAAAGAAGGAAAGAAGAGATACGGCTTAGAGAAGCACAGTCAGGAGCTGTTCAAGAACATGGAGAATTGGCATTAATAACAGTTGATAGTCAAAAAACTGCCCCACAGGAGAGGATAGCATTGAGGCCCCCCATGTTACAGGTTGTTAGACTAGCTTCTTTTCAGCATGCTCCGTCAATACCTCCGTTCTTAACTTTACCTAAACAATCAAGAGCTGATAGTAGTGATTCGTCAATACCCAAAGATATGGAGGAAAGGAAAGTCAATGAAGTTGCTGTTGGGGGTGGTGGGGTTGCTGTTGCAGTTACTAGATTTCCAGGAGAACAAAAACGACCAGTCGGACCGCTTGTTATTGCAGGAGTAAAAGATGGTGTTCTTTGGTTAATTGATAGATACATGTCTGCTCATGCTATATCACTAAGCCATCCTGGTATCCGTTGTCGATGTCTTGCAGCATATGGAGATGCTGTTAGTGCAGTAAAATGGGCAAGTAGGCTAGGTAGAGAACATCATGATGATTTAGCTCAATTTATGCTTGGAATGGGTTATGCCAATGAAGCACTTCACTTGCCTGGTATATCCAAGAGGTTGGAATTTGACCTAGCAATGCAGAGCAATGATTTAAAAAGAGGCCTGCAATGCCTTTTAACAATGAGCAACAGCAGGGACATAGGGCAAGAAGCTCTGGGATTGAACTTGAATGACATTATGAATTTGTCTTCAAAGAAGGAAAATATTGTTGATGCTGTTCAAGGAGTAGTTAAGTTTGCCAAGGAGTTCCGTGAACTAATTGATGCTGCAGATGCTACTGGACAAGCTGACATTGCTCGCGAAGCTCTTAAGAGATTAGCTGCTGCAGGTTCCGTGAAAGGAGCTCTGCAAGGCCATGAGATAAGAGGGCTCGCTTTACGTCTTGCAAATCACGGAGAATTGTCACGTCTAAGTGTACGTATCTTTTATCTATTAATAATTTTTTGGAGCTATCTGTACTGTTTCTTATATGTGCAACCAATTATTACTACCATATGCTGCTGTGAGTTTTTATTCTTATGTTAATGCAAAACTGCAGAAAAATATACAAGTTCACAATAGTATTGAGGTCAGCTGAAATAAGCTGCAAAGATCTTACAAAATCCTATTATATTCAGCTGTATTTGTCATGGTAGCACCCAGTACCTATTATTTAAGAAGTAATTTTATTTGTTTATTAATATTTGTGATACTGATTACTTGTCAATGCTGTCCTGACCAAGCATGATGATGAGACATGACCCATGTAGTTGACCCCATATAATGAAATTAATGCTTATTTTGTTGTTATATTACATTTCAATGCCATTTGTTTTGGTCTATACTTGTGTGCCAAGATAAATTGTATTCCATTCTTTTGAAAGTGAAATTGGATTCCATACAGATGAAATTTTTAGGTGAAATCTTTGCTTGATAGAAAAATCTGAAAATAATAGGGGGAGAAGAAGAGTGGCATCATCAACCTTACCCTTTTCTTACATGCTTGCCTTCACTCCATTCATCCACTATACACTATCACAGACTTCCCATGCAGTGCCACCTTCAAGTCATTGATTGGAGCAGCGGCATTCCCTTCCTGGCCTTTAAGAACTGCCAGCTTTAAGTGTTGAAGGATGTAATGGAGAGGAGAGTGGGAATCTATAACCAATGTTATAATATAAAGTATAATTCCCCTTCTCACCCCCAGCTCGCAAACAAGTGAAACCCTGAACCGCCATCATCCACCCATTAAAACACAACTTAGAGAGGTCAAATATAGGGATTGGATTCTATCTTCCTTTGATTTGTATTAGATTTATCATAACCTGAAAAATATTATGGATGACACATTGGGCTGCCATTTGATTAAGATAGTTCTTTATTTGTTTGTTGTGTATTAAAAAGGGCTTCCAAGTGGTTATTTTGAGGTGGCCACAGCTTAGGTGATCATCAGGTTTATTATATTCTCGAGTCGATTCGGTTCTGGCTTGTTTGCAGTTACCTTGAGGCTTAGATGCTGAATAATGGGAATGGGATTAATTAATCTTCCAAAATTTCAAATATTATTTTCCTTGAATGTATCTTTTGGTTTCCACCTGTTTATAAGAGCTTCTACTCCTGTGTGCATTTGGTAGCAGCCACCACTTATAGGTCCCAAGTGGAGATTTTCTTAGTGTTCTCCGTTGGGGTTGGGGTTGGGGCAGATAGTTTCTATAGGTTAAGTTGTTAACAGTGTTTTGGCAATTTCTGATGTGAATGTACAAAATGCCCTATAATTTTGTGAAGTGGCTAATATCTTGAAAAAAAGAGAGATATAAATTAGCCTGTGCAGTTTAAATGGAGCATCTGTCCAATGATCAAACTCTTTCTGATAACTGGTATATATATCCATGTTGTATTCATAATTGGGTTCTGGGTACATCTGGGAAATAGTAAATAGAGCTCCCCTTAATGATCATGCCATTGGTCTTTCACCTGAGTTCCATTTTCAACCCAATCTGCAATACATAAATAAGGTTGCTAAATAGGTACACTTAATATAGACATGGTGTATGCATGTGTGTGTGTGTTTGTGTGTATATATATCACATGTTTTTTCAGAAGGCCATCACTAGGACGACTTCCATATCAGGGTTAGATGCTGCTTATAGTAAATTCAATAAATTCTAATCATGCTTGCATTTTTAGCACTCTAATTTCTACAGCTTTGTTAGACACCTGGTTTTGAAAAATCTATTACCTATATAAAAGTGTGGATATTTCTTACAAAATATGGATTACCGAATATATCATTATTATAAATTATTATTTAAGGTTATAACAGTAATTTAAGATTTTTATACTTAAATAATTTTATATTAAAATTCTAGCTAATTCAAAATCTTATAGAATCCTATTATAATTAGAACTCTAATATAAAAGTACTATATATACAATATTTATATTATTTTTTTCTTTAATTTGAATTGATTTCCACGTGCAACGCACGTGTTCTAAATCTCGTTATATTGAAACATAGAGAAATAATAGAATGTAAGGAGTTACAGTTAGATGACACAGAGACAAGTGAGCCTGAAACGTTTTTGTATACGGTCCTTCCTGTCAAGTTGGGGCATCCTGCCAAAGCAGCAGCAGTTCTCTCAAAATCTTACATGTTTATATGGTGTCTACATCATCCTAGCATTTTTCTTTTGCACGGGATGTATCTATCCTTGTGCCCTTATGAGAACATTGCATCGTGTTCATTGACTCACATGTATTTTCTTCAGCCAATGAACATTTGCAGTCAATTAAAAACAGACAATTATATACCTTATGCAGCCTAGAATGCTGAAAATTGTCAGTGAGTGTGTATTCTATGTTTTTATATTCTACTATTTAAATATTGCAAACATTATGTTTAAAATTTAGGTGAACTACAAGAATTACCCTTGAGGTTTGATCAATTAATCAAAAAACTTTTTTAGGTTCTGAAATTACGAATACCCCCCTTGAGGTACCCTCAAATATCTCCTCTGATAGGTGCAAGTTATAAATTTGAACAAATGTTGAAAAGGGTGGTTATAATTTACAAATTAAAAGGGTAGTTCTAATTTACAAACTTGTTGAGTTTTTCATAAATAGGTCAAACTTCATAAGTAGTTTTTATATTTATCGTCACAATATTTTATTGTTCTTTCCCGTTTGATGACTCTTTATTTTTGCAACTTTTGCAGAATTTGGTGAACAATTTGATCTCAGTTGGTTCAGGTAGAGAAGCCGCCTTTTCGGCTGCTCTTTTGGGAGACAATGTACTCATGGAGAAGGCTTGGCAGGAGACAGGGATGCTTGCCGAGGCTGTTCTCCATGCTCATGTATGATTTGCTTGGTCATATAAAAGTTAATACTGAATTAAGTGAATATCCTAACGTTCACCTTTTCCGTTCAGGCTCACGGTCGACCTACATTAAGGAGCTTAGTTCAGGCATGGAATAAGACGCTGCTAAAAGAGCTCGACCACACCCAATCCACCAAAATGGATGCTGCAGCTGCATTTTTGGCTTCCCTTGAGGAATCAAAGATCACAAGCCTGCAAGATGCAGCAAAGAAGCCACCGATTGAAATTCTACCCCCGGGAATGGCATCTTTATACAGTCTTAATCCTGGTCAGAAAAAGCCAGGTCTCACCCTCCCGAGTTCTCAGCAGCAACCGGGCAAAGGCAAACCATTGCTACTAGAAGGATCCGCAGCCACACCCCAAAGCAGCACATCAACGGAATCAGGTGGTCCCCAGATTTCCTCTGCAGAGGGAGCTCTACCAACTCCACCTACATCTGAATCTGCAGATCCTTCTGTTCCCCCTGCTACCACCGAGTCGAGTGACCAGGTTCCCCAATCAAATGGTGAAAACTATAGAACTCAAGGATCAGCCATCATCAACACCGAGCGTTTCAGAGCCTAGTGGAACTGATGTGAGTGTCCCACCAGCATCCGAAAGTATTACAATTACCCCAGAAGCTGCTGCTGCTACTGCTGCTGCTGCTGCTGCTGCTGCTACTGCTCTTCCCCAACAAGCAAATAACCAAGGAACAAGAGTTCGCACTGAGCTCTCGATGATTGACTTCACTTGAGAAGCATATCGTTGGATATTTGCAAATACGATGTTTTGACTGATTTGGGGTGGATGAAACGAGTTGAGAAGGATTCATGTGTTGTAAGCTGCATTTGATTTAGATGTCATTGTTTCCAGTTACCAATGAGAACTATTCGATATTTTCTTCACCTACCTTAAGTTGTATTTTGATTTCTCTGTATGTGAACACCCCCCCCCCCCCCCACCCAACCTGTGAGGGAACTCATTGGACATACCCTCTTATTGTTCCCGCGATGTTATGTAAATTGAGATTATAGTGTGAGATGTTAAGTGAAAATTGTTATTGTTCTACGCAGCCAAAAGAAAAGGAAAAATCGTTTCGTACTTGGTTGTGCTGAGTGAATTGCACTTGACAAGAACTGTAAGGGGAGTTTTGCGTGTGGATTAGGATCCATGTCCCAAAATGACGTCGACTTTATGATTGACAAAAATATCATGTATCTTTGAACTATTGATAAAATGTCCTATAATTTCATAAATATATGATAATGTCTTTTATCTTAAAAAATATTGTTAAAAATATCATGTTACCTGATGTAGATAGTAACCGAACGTGTTCTTGCTGATCTGACAATTTATTTTTTAAGTAGTATTTGTGTGAATTAGGTGTACAATCATGATCCGTGCAATTGGGTGCGTACGGGTTGGGTTGGGTTGGGTTGGGTCAGGTTCGGATCTGTGCTCAGATTTTTTGATTTTTATTTTATTTTATTTATGTCATAACATTATATTAAACGAATATATAACCTTTACGTACATATATCATAACCTTTAAATGATATATTTAAACTTTTTTCAATATAAAAATTCATATAGCAAAATTGAACCTCTATGTTATATTAGTATAGCCTTTACGTACATATATTATGACTTTTAAGTGATATACTTAAAACTTTTTCAGTATAAAAATTCATATAGTATGATTGAATCTTTATATTATAATAATTTAACCTTTATGTTATATTCATATAACCTTTATGTACATATATCATAACCTTTAAGTGATATACTTAAAGTTTTTTTTAATATAAAAATTCATATAGTAAAACTGAACTTTTATGTTATAATAATTAAAATGTATGTTATATTAGTATAACCTTTACGTACATATATCATGACCTTTAAGTGATATATATAGATTTTTTTCAGTATAAAAATTCATATAGTATGACTGAATCTTTATGTTATAATAATTTAACCTTTATGTTATATAAGTATAATCTTTATGTACAATTATCATAATCTTTATATATCTAAAAGGAATAACATAAAAGTTATATTATTATAATATAAATGTTTAAAAAAGATATTATAAGTCTAAAATACATATTAAAAGGTTAAACTAACAGAAAACATAAAGGTTATATGCAAATATAACTAAAAGGTTAGGTTCGACAAATTAAAATGTTAGACGAATATAATTACGAAACTAAGGTTTGAGTGCTGATTTAGGATGCGTGAACACGTGAAATGTACTGTAAAGCACGTAAAATATGCTATAAGTCAAATCAACCAAATTGTATGAATCTAAGTTCCATACATTTAATGTATAGAAATAATTGTAAAATATAATATATACAAACATCAATAAAATCTATCTAAAAAAAAAAAAGAAAGATAGATTTTAGGGTGAAGTCACGCCCACTATATTTTTCTCTAGTCATAGACTCATAGTGCACGTATAATTTCTCAATTTTGTTCATAATATGTATTTTTTTTCGGTTATTATTCATATTTTCACTTCCTTCATCGTCCACTTGTTGACCCTCTCACTCTCTCGGTTAAAAAAAAAAAAAACTTTCCATCTTCTATATTTTCATAAATTATACATTACAATGATTTACCATTAGAAATTAGGATTAGGCCAAATAATCAAAAAAATTGAAATTTTTTCGAATTTTTTTTATTTTAGTGAATTTTGTAAAAATTGTCAATTTAGTCATATTATAACTAATTAGTTGCAATTTTAGCTAAATTTAAATTTGAGTGTTGTAGAGAGTAAAATAAAAAACAATTGATGAGATGTTTATTTTTATTTTTTATAAGATGTAAATGATTTCTTTATTTATGTGTCCGCCATGTAGGACATATATAATTTAGTTTTGACTAAAATTAAAATTTGGCTAAAATTACAACTAATTTTTTCACGCCCCATTTTCATATAAAGTTTAAAATGCGGATAATTTTTTTTTTCTTTAAACAGAGTGTATACGCAGCCTTATCATAAGGCGTCTAGGAAAATTCCTAAACTGTTGAGATTTTAAAACGATCACAAATCTAGAAGGTAACCCCTGAAAATACGAAGGTTTATATCATTGCAGTGGAGAAAACGTTATTGTTTTGAATCAAAACACATGGACATTGTTTTGTACATAACTAGGGTTTCAGAAATGCAGAACATCCATATACATTGTTATATACATGCAAAAACTAACAGACATTTCTGTTCACCATTCCTTACCTTCAGTATTTTCTGTAAAATAAAATCATAGAAGGGGTAAGTGCCAAAAAACACTTAGTGGGGTCCATTTGTACAGTGAAAGGGGTACACATAATATTTCCTTGATAATAAATACATATATCACGTTGTGGACTCCCAAGTAGTCCCAATGCATCCCCTGGATAGTTTCCCTCAGGAAGCCTATCCGGGCCCCAAGCCGACCCTATGGGTTATTACACCCCTTTCATGTTGGGATTCCGTAGAATACCCTCTTGCTGGGTTTCCATCGAGGAAGACCCTACTTGGCGTGCAGTCGCATGCGCAATTAAATTATCACATAATAGTTCTCACATAACACATAGTACACGTTGGTCACGTTCACGTTGGCCATATAATTCACATAATACATAGGTAATGAAACCCTTTGTCATATGTTGGTTTCTAACGAAACCCCTTTTGTGCGGGTAGTTTCCCGACTTATCATCATATGAAACCATTTGCATTTGTATCACCTGAAATCCATAGCTTTCAAAACCATACAATTTACTCGAATACTATTCACATAGTGAAAACATTTCACTTTAAAACGACACCACATAATGATGAAATTCAAATCACATAACCACATAGTTTTTCCGTAAAACTGTATAATTTAAAATATAAACGAGATTTTACCCCCACCTTGGATTTTTCACAAGGCCCTATTCAAAAGCTTTCGCTAGTAGACATATTTCTGTCCCCCGCGTGAACTTCCTACAGAGTATAGAAACGGGGTTTATCATCTGATTTAAATAGCTTAAACCAATGAAATCTATAAAACAATAAACTCTTAAGAAGGTCGATAGAGGGGGGGGTTCTAAATTTAGGGTTTATTGAAAAATAGAGTTTGTGGATTCTGCCCCTAAAATTAGGGTTTTCTTGCATAAAGGGTTCATTCGTCATGTCTTATATCATTTTATAACATCATAGGACATAAAATATAGAAATTATTAAATTCTGGGGTCATAATATAATTTCTGCAAGTTTTAGGGGTCGTTCTGTCACTTTATCAAAGTCTAGGGATGATTCTGTAATTTCTGCAAAGTTTAGGGTCCATTTTGTAATTTCTAGAAATTTTGGGGACTATTCTGTAATCTCAGAAAGTTCTGGGGTCAGATTGCTATTTTATAGAAGTTTTGGGGTCAATCTGCTATCTTAGAGAAGTTCTGGGGTCATCCTGTTAATGTCATAAGTTCAGGGACTAAACTGTGTATATCCAAAAGTTCAGGGACTAGTTTGCTATTTACCCTAAATTCTAGGGTTTGCAATTAGGCCCTGGTCTTTATCTAATTCCCAAAATCCACCCCAGATCCCAAAACCACCCAACTGCCACCCCCCGTCTCTACCGCGCCTCCCCTGTCGCCGCCTGCCGTCTACCGCCTTCTCTGCCGGTGGCCCATGTCGCCGGCGACCACTCGACACCGCCCAACACGCACACAGAGCACAGATTCAACACACACACAAAATCACACACAAAACTCACGCACACACTCACACACACCTGCCGCTGCTGCAAGCGGTGGCTCTCCTCCAGTCCCGTCAGCGCTGCAAGCGCCGACCACACACACACACTCCCACAATCTCCGGCGCCGCCACTCACGGCGGCGCCCCTAAATCATCCACACACTACCTCAGATTTCAACATATATATACGCATATACACACAAACCAACATATATATATATATATATATCCAAGCACAGCCGCCGCTCACCGCGGTGGCTCACACCTCACACGTAGCGCCGGCCCCCACATCCTTCGACTCGCTGATGCGACCGAGCACCGGCCACAAACAACGGCGGTAGAAATTGGCTACAGAACAGCGAATGAGAGCAAGACAGAGAGACATTGAGATGGAACCAATTGAACTACCAGGCCTGAATTAATGACGGGCTCAACTGAAATTATACCTTGACCAAAATAAATTAACCGAAAAACTTTACCGACTGCGAGTGGAGATGGACGGCAACGGTGACTGTTTGGAGATGGGAGAGATGGAAAATCTTTTTTTTTCTTTCTTTCTTATTTTCTTCCCCAAATTCTTCCCTATTCCACCTATCTTCACAAATCCTAAATACGTGCCAAGTGTAATACTCCTAGTATGAGGTGGCATCACTACATAGTTCATTAATATTGGTAAACTAGGTTAATCATAAGATTAATTAATACTATCATTATTTAAAGAAAAAGAAAAAAAATGTGGGTACTACAAATTTGTTATAATATAACTAAATTGACAACTTTTAAAGAATGAATTAAAATAGCAAAAACTTGAAAATGTTTGATTTTTTTTTTTTTGGTTATTTAGCCTTAGGGATTCAATAGATTGGATAGCCCACCATTTCCAAAATCCCAAACCCTAACTCTATTAATTATATGATTCCCAAATTCATCCCATTCCCATTTAAAATTATCCATATCTGTCCCGTTCCCTATCATCATTATTCAGCGGGGTACTCGTACTCACCCCAATATCGTTAACCAAATATAATTTTTTTAATATAAACAAATAATTTTAATGGACATTTGAAACAAGTACCCTATCCATTTTGAAATTAAGTAACCAATCATATTAATAATTCTAATGTTAATCTTTAACTTTTAAGCTCTAACAAAATTATAATATAAACTAACTAAAATAAAATTAAACAATCAATCCAACAAAACTATCACATAATACGCATTCTGATGCTCAAACGGTTGGGCTGGATGGAGGCCATTTATGAACACCAAGACGGAAGAGCCGGGAGCTTACATATACCTATTATGACTAGGAATGCGGTACAAGGGATTCCCCCGAAGCTCGTAGAAAAAGATGAGGTAAATAAAAGGTTTTTCAAAATTGATTTTTTCATAATTGACAACAAAAATCAATGGAACACAAAATACTCATCTCTTAATTTCCAAGAAAGGCATAACATAATCCAACTAAAATAAAAACAATCAATCTACAATAGTCAAAGTAAAATAACATAACATCAAGCAAAAACACTCTTCACAATTTAGGGTTATGGATTTTTTATTATTTTATTTAATTTGTAGTATTTAATATATTTATATAAACTTTTTGTGAATAATTTATAACAAATTACTGGTTAGTTAAATGATATATGATCCTTTTTTTCATTAATTTTTTTTAATTTTCACCTAATTCATACTATACACAATTATTAAATGAGTTTTAAATGGGTGAGTACCCATATCTTAATTATATAAACGGGTTCGGGTAGAGAATACCAGAAGGTGTCTTCCCGAAGTTTAATAATTTTTTTTTTCCAAATTCATTTTATTCTCATTTATCAATTCCCATACCCTCCTTATTAGGGTTGAGCGGGTCAAGTACCAACATCTAGCCGCAAAACTGCCACCCTATTTATCACTAATTATTTGAATTGAAATGCATGCATATTTTTTTTCATTAGTACCTCCATAAATTTTATTTTGAAATCATTTTGAATTTAGATTTTTCAAAAATTTCTACCTCTCTACAACCATGGTTATGAAAAATGTTAGGACTCAATTGTATAGATATTGATGCAGACAAAACATGTAATAGATAAGTCTTAGCAACCTTGTATATAAGTCTTAAATTGTAAAAGTTTAGATAGGACAAACTCACTGTGAAGAAGCTACTGCAAGCTGGAAGACAAATTCGCAAGTCACTGCAACATGTTATAAAGGTCGCTGCAGAGTAACTGATGAGAAAAACTCGTCTAAGGAAAGTATACAGTAAGCTAGCCAGAGCATATTGAAGAATAGGAAGCTAGCCACACCAGACGACAAAGCACATCTTGACCCCGACTAATAGTTACCTCAAAGTTAGTGCACTCTGAGTTACCGGTAGAAACACTCTATGTAATCCAATCAGAGATCGCCAGTTGAGGAACTCAAAAGGATAAATGATAAGTGTTGCAAAGGAATAGAGGCCGCAGTGGCAATAGTGTACCAAAACTGTCAGATTATCATGTACGAGCCAATCACTGCAAGACACCTCACTACCGAGGAAGCTGTCTCTTTCAACGGACAAATTTTCCATATCTATAATAGAAAGTGAGTGCACCTGAAACATAACTGAAACATACTGATCACGAGCTAATATTCTAAGTCTTCAAACATTCAAACTACCTATTTCAGTCACTCAATCTATTGAACAGCAAGCCAACTACCTACTGAATTCAAAGTTCAAGAGCTTGCTGTTCCCTACAGTTGAAGAAATCCTTTTATCTAAATAGACTTGTTTAGGAGTCACTTAACGGAGGTTATTCCTACCAAGTGTAGTTCGTTCTCTGTAAAAAGAGCGGGAACCCTGTGTGGGTTGTAGTTCATTGGTCACTGTGCAAATACCTGTGATAGGCTAGAGCTGACAATTTTGTTAGGATCCAATTTGTATTAGTTGAACCTCTGTATATCGTGCTATCTGTTTATAAGATTTATGCATATGTTTTTATCATCTAGCATACTGCATTCAAGCAAGCTTTTCAGAAAACATATTTCTATATTATTTCTCTTGTGTATTAACTCTATTTGAAGTCCCAAGGTCATTGCTAAAAAACAGTAACTTCATCTCTCTATAATAAGATTACTAGCTACCTGCTGTTAGAACCGAGGGATCGCCGAACCCTATGTAATTATCCGATTCGGGGGTCCATGCAAAAATATGACAACGCGTAGTGAAAAATGAGTCATACCTTTTTTTAGCGAAAAAATGAATTAGTTCTAAGGTCAAAACTGTAGACAGAGCAATCAATGAAGCTTTGACCTCACGATCTTCTACTGTATTCCTTGCCTTTTCTCGAACGTTGTGTGGGGCAACGAGCTTTCAAGATTTTCAACCGCCTTCTACTAAATCGTATTTTAGATTTTCGTGTGTTTAGAAACAGCTGACTTAAGGCTTATTTATAGGCTACAATAGGGACCTTGAGGAGGATTAGGAATCGGTCTCCTGATAGGATTAGGAGTTCTAGTTCGGCCAGAACACACTTCTTAATCTATCAATAATAACTCGAATCCACTAAAGAGATATTATTGAACTACCGTCCCAAATTCATATTAAACTATGGGGCTCTTATTATTATGTGCGCGTTTATCTCCCCGTGTTTAAGGATATCGAATGTCGTTAATTAAATGAATTACTGACAATTCAACTAATTAACATTTAATTCCAAAAGTTGTACCACTCAACTTTATTATCATGTCAGAATAAATCACCTGCAGGGCTTTACATGATAATCCCTTATGAGCTCCTCGAGGAGACATCATCATCCTAAATAATTAGGACACGATTTCATTATATAATCACAACACACCATATAAACAACATTGTATCCCAATTTACCGAGCTATTGATTTAATAAATAAATCTCACTCATTGGTAAATTAAAGAAACATATATCCAGTATACATGCTCGTTATCATATAATGATTAAGAGGACGCCACATCCATAATAACAGAGGTCTTGTCTATTTATGTAGTCAGTATAAATCAAACAACCTCAATTGGTCCTGCTCAATACATACAAAATGTACTAGTGTAATTTTATAATAAAGATAGATTAATACCAAATTACACTACACCCATTCGAATAATTTGTCCAAAATTATCTTGGAATTTATAATTTATAAGGAACTGATAACATGATCTTTTGTGTGGCACCACACACCATGTTATCTACAATATAAATTAATTGGATAATTGCAATAACATATATAACGAATATAAAATGCAAACATGTGACCATAAAAGATTCGCATATCAAAATAGATGTTCATACAAAAGCTAGACTTATAGTATACATCCTAACACCTGCTACCTGACTATCTAAGAGACTTATACTTTTTGGAGTCAAAAGTTTGTAAAAAAAATTTGATAAGACTAATTTACCCCCCTCTCAACCTTATACCACTTGATATCAACAAAAATATTCTTGATTCGATCAAGATAGAAATATGTTTTTTTTCTATATTATTATGATATTAATTATTATAGTGAAATGTTACGAGATGTTAATTGATAGGCTGAACAAAATAATTTTGATTTTCAGAAATAAGATTTTGACTGATATTGCATGGTATTATATCAATCCTACCCATGGTTGATGTGTCAAAAATTCAGAACATTTATTAATTTTACTTTTCATATAACGAGGGGATGAGATGGATTACACGTCATTGGTGGATATATTAAGAGTTGCCCATAGTGAGTATTTGAGCAAAACCAGGCATTATAAATGCATGCGTTTAAGACTGAACATAAAGGTTGAGGAATGTTGGGGGTAGGAGTTATCGTAAGGTTAAAAAAGGAGAATTTAAATGTATGATTGCTCTATAGATAAATATTGTGGTTCTAAACAAAACAATTTTATTCTGGCAGTACACCCGCGCGATGTGTTGTTTTATCATTTAATGATAAAATATAATTAATAATAATAAAATGAATTTATATTTTAAATTCAAACATTTATTAATATATAAATAGGTGAAAATATAGATATATTAATTATTATTTAATACTAATAACAATGATACTAATGATATTTTTCAAAAATAATAATAATAATAATGATAATGATGATGATGTGTGCATACTCATGAGTTGTTGTGGTGTAGTTATTTAGATAACATAGAAGCTCAATAACAACAATAACCAATAATAACAACAATAATAATATTAACTCAATCATTAAAATGTAATCTTTTATTTAATCTCTACCTATATTCAAATGATAAGATAACTTATTATGTATAATATATGTGAAGCTTATGTTGTAAGATAAATAAAAAGAATATTATTTTTCATTTTTTTATCGCTAAAATAATTTGGATAGGAAAAAATGGCAAATTTTTTTTTACACCCAACTTTTCTGTTTCTATATATAGATAGATTTCACAACAAGACATTATATATTTTGGGCCCAAAATATGTGATTTCTTATTCAAGACCCAATTTAATCATAATTTTCAACTTGAGATTTTAAATTAGAAGAAACCTTTGTGAATAAGACCCAATTTATTTCCTTGTTCTCGATTCTAAACTTAAATTTGAGATTTCTTAATTTGAAGTCAAATTGATCTTATTTTTCAATTTAAGACTTTAAATTAAATTTCATTTGAATTCAAGTTTAATATCGGATGACAATAACAATGACTGAAAATTTCATTATCATCTTTATTCCTTTTTATATTTCTCATAAAAATGAAAAAAAATAGTTCTTTCGCTTTTAGAGAGAAAAATATCTTTCTCACCAATTATGAACCAGTTCCTATTTTTTCTTGTTCGAAATTCATATTCTTAAAAAAAATGAATTTGAAAAAAATATGTTGAAATAATTAATATTCTTTTGGATATGTGCAGGGGCCGCTTCTAGATTATAAAATATGAGCGGAGTAGATTACTATAAAATTAGTATTTAAACATTAAAAATTAAAAAATTCCAATGCAATATATAATGATAATTATTATTTTTTAAATATTTTGTGGCGTGGGTGGGGCTAAAGCCCCATAAAGATACAAGGAGGTCCGTCTGTGAGATTAAAAAAGAAAAAGAAAGTAATAAAGCTCAATTGCCTTTGTTAGCGCGTGTTTTATGTATTATAGATATTTGAATTGAGAACACATTTTAATTTAAAATTTTAAATTAAAAATTAAATTAAATTGAGCTTAAACTGAAAAATATCAAAATTTGAATTATGAATTTGAATTAATATTTAACAAATAAATGAAGCTTTGTTGTGAATTTTTTTCATAAATAAGAGAGTTTATCGATTCAGGCCTCAAAAGATAATTTAACTATTGAATGAGGGATATGAAAGATAAATTTTATCAATTCAGAGCTTGAAAACTATTAAAATGAGTTTTCAATATGATACGTTGTTAACATTTATTTGTTAGATGTTATCTCATTTTCTTTCTCTTATCTAACGTGGTACGTTGATGTACCAATTGAAAAATTAAAATTAAAGTCAGGGAGTAAAACTATAAATTGTTATTTTATTAGTTATGATATTTGATAAAATATCAAATTATATTTAATAAATTTTGAGTTGCACTTGCATGCAACTATTGTATGGATCTCCTTACAACATGGGTTGAGTTGGGTCGAATCCGACTCTCCTCGCTTTTTTTTGTCCTGTCTTTTATATTATTTTAGCCATACCTTTATGTTAGTTAAACATACCTTTATCTAATACTTTAACTTAAAAAATAAACTCTAATTTCAATGAAAAAAATCATAATTTCAAACAAAAAACCCTAACTTGTACATACATACCTTTAAGTAATCACTACAAGAATTTTGCACAACAACACCATCATTACAACGGTTTTCGACATCTTCTGTTGTGGAAGATGTCTTTTACAACGCTTTGTCGAAAAATCGTTGTCGTTGTGAGAAAAAAATGCACAACGACAACGATTGGCACAACGGATATTTACTACCGTTGTCGTTGTGCCTTTTTTTCGCACAACGACAACGGTTGAGACAACGGATTTTACTACCATTGTCGTTGTACGTTTTTTTTTCGCACAACGACAATGGTTGGGACAATGGTTTTTTTGTACCGTTGTCGTTGTGCGGATTATTTCACACAAGCACAACCATTTTTTTGTACCGTTATCGTTGTGTGGATTTTTTCATACAACGACAATTGTTTGGACAACGATTTTTTGTACCGTTGTTGTAACACCCCATCTTCTTAGGGTAGTTACTTTTACTAAATCAGCAAAATTTTCTAAACTTATAAAAATTCTCGTAAGGTTTTTTTTTTAAAACAACGGAATTTAAACTTTGTAAAGAACATGCTAAAATTTTAAAATGGTCTAAAGCATCTGAAAGCGAATCAAATCGTTTGAGAAAAGTTCTTCTCAAGGAAATCAGAAATAAAGTCTTCTTAGCATGACTACTGAAATAACATTCTTGAAACCAATTCCGAGGCCGTCACCACCAATCACGCTTCAACACTGCTGCCCCTTGCATCACATCTTACCTTTGCCTTTATCTGCAGTATAAGGTAAATACTATAAGCAAAAAGCTTAGCAAGTACATCACCTAATCTCACAAAATCTTTTTCTTTGTTACCTTTGAAAAATACAAGTCGTCAGCTAATAAAACATTATATATACTTATACTGGAAAATAATATACTGTGGGCCCGGACATGGTACCAATGCGGGCAACTCCATAGAACCCGGGGTAACTAGCCACCAAAATTCAAACGGAGCAACTAAATACTGATAGAGCGGTCTAGGAGCCCTTAACTCTTTTTCTAGTGGGCGGTCTGGGAGCCCGGTACCAGTCTCTGAAAATATATAAAACTATATGTATATACTTTCTCAAAAAATATATTTTTCTCTCTTTACATCACTTAACAAAACATCATTTTATATCAATAAAGAAGTATAAATAAAACTCACAAAAACACATAATTTAGCAAATCATATATTAAAGCATATTTACAGATAACAAAATGAGCATTCACGTAAATTTTGCATCAACATTAAACAGATAAAACAAAACTACTCATACTGTAGGTGAGAGATGTATTTACCTGAAGCTTCCAAAACTTAAAAATATCTCAAGACTCTTAAACGCGTTCTAAGCCTTCTCAACCAAATCTAAAATATAATTTAATCGATGATATCAGAATTTACCTTATAGAATAATTCCTTTAATTCTAACATGACATCCTTAAATGAACCATTCAACAACACAAAATTCTTAAAAGTCATTTAAATGAATTAACCAATAACAAAGCTACATACATTATAATTATGATGTAAGCATCATTAAACTTCTGTCCTTCCAAACGGTGCCAAAACCAAAAATCTCATTAACTTAATAAATGGGCAGAAAAAGTCAGAATCTTAATCCTTACAAATAATTTGCTTAGTTATTATTATATTAGCTACTGTAAACAATATGTTTGCAAATTAGTCCATTAGTATTTATACAATAGTCAACTAACTATTTAATTATATTGTTAGATATATTATTATTCTAAAATGTATAATTTATGGAATTTGTACCGCAATCATATGAAAGACCAGATTAGCTATTTGGATAATTAAGCAATCAAGTATAAATATTTACTATATCCAACATGAAAATATAAGAAATCTCTAAACTCTGAAATGTAATTATCAATTTTCCGAAGACAATAACTTCAATCTCAAAAGTTTACAAGAATGCATAATTTAATGCAACAGTCCATGATTCCTATCAGAGAAGCAATATTAAATGATTTCCTACTCAATTTAGGTTATTAATTTGTTATCTTTCATTTTGCTTTAATGGTAGAACATTACTCACATAGAATAATAATAAAAATTATGAATGCATACCTTAACAGTAGATTTCTGGTGTTTTTCTATTCATCGGTTGGTGTGGTCTGTGCTCGTTAAATTTTTTTTTTCTAAGATATCTTAGGTTGAAACTTGCGGTAGGATATATTTATATCTAGGGTTTAAGTAACTTTTCTGCTTAGGAGATAAACTGAACTCCTAATATATCTCAACTACTTAATTTATGCATTTATTTCCATATCTTCATACTATCAATTTAAAAATTCTAAAGATTTATTACTAACCCACTAAATCTTAGAGTCCTTATCATATTAGGCGTAATATTTCAAATAACACATAATTAATATCTCTATAATATACTATTAAATCATGATAAATTAATTAAAATCTATTATTCATAAAATAGATATAATTAGAAATTTGGGTATTACAGTTGTCGTTGTGCAGATTTTTTTTTGCACAACGACAATGGTTTCTATGTAACCGTTGTAAAAATTCAGATTTTTAAAATTATTTAATTTAAGAAAAAAATTATTATCAAAAAAAACTTAAATTAACTAATTGAACATAAATTATTTTATAATAATAATATATATATGTATATATATAATAATTTGAAAAATACAAAAAATTGTATTACATAATAATACAAAAATTATATATTATTATTTTAGAAAATAAAGATAAAATGAGTTTGGTTTTAATTTGAACTATAAATTAGTTTACAACAATAAAAAAATATACATTTATTTATTTGAAAAATACAAAAAATTGTATTACATAATAATATAAAAATTATATATTATTAATTTAGAAAATAAAGATAAAATGAGTTTGATTTTAATTTGAACCAAAAATTATTTTACAATAAAAAAAAATTATTTTAGAAAATAAAGATAAATGAGTGGTTTTAAAATTAATACCAAAAACATAAATTATTTGAAAAAAATATTTTATAAAATAAAAAAAGATATAAAAATGATAATTAAAAGAATATATGAAAAAAAAACTTAAATATATTAATTGAACCATAAACTATTTTTCAAAATAAAAAAACATACATATATTAATTGGTCAATACAAATTTTTTTATATAATAATACAAAAATTATATATTATTTTAATTATAAAATATATTAAAAATATGCACTAGTATATTTTATAATTATTTATTTTAGATTAAATATTATTAAACATATTAATCTTCCAATTATATATTAATTAGTCATAAATTATATATATATATATATATATATATATATATATAATTAGTCAATAAAAGAAATGCATCTAGAATATAAACACATAAAATACTAGTGATCTAGTGGTTTAAGTTCCAACAACGCGCACAATTATTGACAATGACGTGTCAGATCTATGATGATGTGACATGATGATGTGACAATGACGTGTTAAAACTATGATGACGTGGCGTGATGATGTGGCAATAACGTGTCAACTTTTGGTTAGTGTCTTCGACAATGGTTAATAACCGTTGTGGTTAGTATCTTTGACAACGGTTATTAACCATTGTAGTAGATAGGGTCTACAACAACCCCATCTTCCACAACGGTAAAAAAAAGTCTACGACAACGATTATTAACCGTTGTCTAACGACATGGGGTTGTTGTAGACCCTATCTACTACAATGGTTAATAACCGTTGTCAAAGATACTAACCACAACGGTTATTAACCATTGTCGAAGACACTAACCAAAAGTTGACACGTTATTGCCACATCATCACGCCACGTCATCATAGTTTTAACACGTCATTGCCACATCATCATGTCACATCATCATAGATCTGACACGTCATTGTCAATAATTGTGCGCGTTGTTGGAACTTAAACCACTAGATCACTAGTATTTTATGTGTTTATATTCTAGATGCATTTCTTTTATTGACTAATTATATTATATATATATATATATATATTATATATATATATAATTTATGACTAATTAATATATAATTGGAAGATTAATATGTTTAATAATATTTAATCTAAAATAAATAATTATAAAATATACTAGTACATATTTTTAATATATTTATAATTAAAATAATATATAATTTTTGTATTATTATATAAAAAAATTTGTATTGACCAATTAATATATGTATGTTTTTTTATTTTGAAAAATAGTTTATGGTTCAATTAATATATTTAAGTTTTTTTTTTCATATAATTCTTTTAATTAATCATTTTTATATCTTTTTTTATTTTATAAAATATTTTTTTCAAATAATTTATGTTTTTGGTATTAATTTTAAAACCACTCATTTATCTTTATTTTCTAAAATAATTTTTTTTTATTGTAAAATAATTTTTGGTTAAATTAAAATCAAACTCATTTTATCTTTATTTTCTAAATTAATAATATATAATTTTTATATTATTATGTAATACAATTTTTTGTATTTTTCAAATAAATAAATGTATATTTTTTTATTGTTGTAAACTAATTTATAGTTCAAATTAAAACCAAACTCATTTTATCTTTATTTTCTAAAATAATAATATATAATTTTTGTATTATTATGTAATACAATTTTTTGTATTTTTCAAATTATTATATATATACATATATATATTATTATTATAAAATAATTTATGTTCAATTAGTTAATTTAAGTTTTTTTTGATAATAATTTTTTTCTTAAATTAAATAATTTTAAAAATCTGAATTTTTACAACGGTTACATAGAAACCATTGTCGTTGTGCAAAAAAAAATCTGCACAACGACAACTGTAATACCCAAATTTCTAATTATATCTATTTTATGAATAATAGATTTTAATTAATTTATCATGATTTAATAGTATATTATAGAGATATTAATTATGTGTTATTTGAAATATTACGCCTAATATGATAAGGACTCTAAGATTTAGTGGGTTAGTAATAAATCTTTAGAATTTTTAAATTGATAGTATGAAGATATGGAAATAAATGCATAAATTAAGTAGTTGAGATATATTAGGAGTTCAGTTTATCTCCTAAGCAGAAAAGTTACTTAAACCCTAGATATAAATATATCCTACCGCAAGTTTCAACCTAAGATATCAAAAAAAAAATTTAACGAGCACAGACCACACCAACCGATGAATAGAAAAACACCAGAAATCTACTGTTAAGGTATGCATTCATAATTTTTATTATTATTCTATGTGAGTAATGTTCTACCATTAAAGCAAAATGAAAGATAACAAATTAATAACCGAAATTGAGTAGGAAATCATTTAATATTGCTTCTCTGATAGGAATCATGGACTGTTGCATTAAATTATGCATTCTTGTAAACTTTTGAGATTGAAGTTATTGTCTTCGGAAAATTGATAATTACATTTCAGAGTTTAGAGATTTCTTATATTTTCATGTTGGATATAGTAAATATTTATACTTGATTGCTTAATTATCCAAATAGCTAATCTGGTCTTTCATATGATTGCGGTACAAATTCCATAAATTATACATTTTAGAATAATAATATATCTAACAATATAATTAAATAGTTAGTTGACTATTGTATAAATACTAATGGACTAATTTGCAAACATATTGTTTACAGTAGCTAATATAATAATAACTAAGCAAATTATTTGTAAGGATTAAGATTCTGACTTTTTCTGCCCATTTATTAAGTTAATGAGATTTTTGGTTTTGGCACCGTTTGGAAGGACAGAAGTTTAATGATGCTTACATCATAATTATAATGTATGTAGCTTTGTTATTGGTTAATTCATTTAAATGACTTTTAAGAATTTTGTGTTGTTGAATGGTTCATTTAAGGATGTCATGTTAGAATTAAAGGAATTATTCTATAAGGTAAATTCTGATATCATCGATTAAATTATATTTTAGATTTGGTTGAGAAGGCTTAGAACGCGTTTAAGAGTCTTGAGATATTTTTAAGTTTTGGAAGCTTCAGGTAAATACATCTCTCACCTGCAGTATGAGTAGTTTTGTTTTATCTGTTTAATGTTGATGCAAAATTTACGTGAATGCTCATTTTGTTATCTGTAAATATGCTTTAATATATGATTTGCTAAATTATGTGTTTTTGTGAGTTTTATTTATACTTCTTTATTGATATAAAATGATGTTTTGTTAAGTGATGTAAAGAGAGAAAAATATATTTTTTGAGAAAGTATATACATATAGTTTTATATATTTTCAGAGACTGGTACCGGGCTCCCAGACCGCCCACTAGAAAAAGAGTTAAGGGCTCCTAGACCGCTCTATCAGTATTTAGTTGCTCCGTTTGAATTTTGGTGGCTAGTTACCCCGGGTTCTATGGAGTTGCCCACATTGGTACCATGTCCGGGCCCACAGTATATTATTTTCCAGTATAAGTATATATAATGTTTTATTAGCTGACGACTTGTATTTTTCAAAGGTAACAAAGAAAAAGATTTTGTGAGATTAGGTGATGTACTTGCTAAGCTTTTTGCTTATAGTATTTACCTTATACTGCAGATAAAGGCAAAGGTAAGATGTGATGCAAGGGGTAGCAGTGTTGAAGCGTGATTGGTGGTGACGGCCTCGGAATTGGTTTCAGAATGTTATTTCAGTAGTCATGCTAAGAAGACTTTATTTCTGATTTCCTTGAGAAGAACTTTTCTCAAACGATTTGATTCGCTTTCAGATGCTTTAGACCATTTTAAAATTTTAGCATGTTCTTTACAAAGTTTAAATTCCGTTGTTTTAAAAAAAAAACCTTACGAGAATTTTTATAAGTTTAGAAAATTTTGCTGATTTAGTAAAAGTAACTACCCTAAGAAGATGGGGTGTTACAACAACGGTACAAAAAATCGTTGTCCAAACAATTGTCGTTGTATGAAAAAATCCACACAACGATAACGGTACAAAAAAATGGTTGTGCTTGTGTGAAATAATCCGCAC
Source organism: Scutellaria barbata (assembly GCA_028654395.1). Taxonomy (NCBI): domain Eukaryota; kingdom Viridiplantae; phylum Streptophyta; class Magnoliopsida; order Lamiales; family Lamiaceae; genus Scutellaria; species Scutellaria barbata. The sequence continues at coordinate 59,149 of JACJVH010000349.1, forward strand.
AACGACAACGGTACAAAAAAACCATTGTCCCAACCATTGTCGTTGTGCGAAAAAAAAACGTACAACGACAATGGTAGTAAAATCCGTTGTCTCAACCGTTGTCGTTGTGCGAAAAAAAGGCACAACGACAACGGTAGTAAATATCCGTTGTGCCAATCGTTGTCGTTGTGCATTTTTTTCTCACAACGACAACGATTTTTCGACAAAGCGTTGTAAAAGACATCTTCCACAACAGAAGATGTCGAAAACCGTTGTAATGATGGTGTTGTTGTGCAAAATTCTTGTAGTGATTACTTAAAGGTATGTATGTACAAGTTAGGGTTTTTTGTGTTGAAATTATGATTTTTTTCATTGAAATTAGAGTTTTTTTTTAAGTTAAAGTATTAGATAAAGGTATGTTTAACTAACATAAAGGTATGGCTAAAATAATATAAAAGACAGGACAAAAAAAAGCGAGGAGAGTCGGATTCGACCCAACTCAACCCATGTTGTAAGGAGATCCATACAATAGTTGCATGCAAGTGCAACTCAAAATTTATTAATATAATTTGATATTTTATCAAATATCATAACTAATAAAATAACAATTTATAGTTTTACTCCCTGACTTTAATTTTAATTTTTCAATTGGTACATCAACGTACCACGTTAGATAAGAGAAAGAAAATGAGATAACATCTAACAAATAAATGTTAACAACGTATCATATTGAAAACTCATTTTAATAGTTTTCAAGCTCTGAATTGATAAAATTTATCTTTCATATCCCTCATTCAATAGTTAAATTATCTTTTGAGGCCTGAATCGATAAACTCTCTTTATTTATGAAAAAAAATTCACAACAAAGCTTCATTTATTTGTTAAATATTAATTCAAATTCATAATTCAAATTTTGATATTTTTCAGTTTAAAGCTCAATTTAATTTAATTTTTAATTTAAAATTTTAAATTAAAATGTGTTCTCAATTCAAATATCTATAATACATAAAACACGCGCTAACAAAGACAATTGAGCTTTATTACTTTTCTTTTTCTTTTTTAATCTCACAGACGGACCTCCTTGTATCTTTATGGGGCTTTAGCCCCCACCCACGCCACAAATATTTAAAAAATAATAATTATCATTATATATTGCATTGGAATTTTTTTAATTTTTAATGTTTAAATACTAATTTTATAGTAATCTAACTCCGCTCAATATTTTTATAATCTAGAAGCGCCCTGCACATATCCAAAAGAATATTAATTATTTCAACATATTTTTTTCAAATTCATTTTTTTTAAGAATATGAATTTCGAACAAGAAAAAATAGGAACTGGTTATAATTGGTGAGAAAGATATTTTTCTTCTCTAAAAGCGAAAAGAACTATTTTTTTTCATTTTTATGAGAAATATAAAAAGGAATAAAGATGATAATGAAATTTTCAGTCATTGTTATTGTCATCCGATATTAAACTTGAATTCAAATGAAATTTAATTTAAAGTCTTAAATTGAAAAATAAGATCAATTTGACTTCAAATTAAGAAATCTCAAAATTTAAGTTTAGAATCGAGAACAAGGAAATAAATTGGGTCTTATTCACAAAGGTTTCTTCTAATTTAAAATCTCAAGTTGAAAAATATGATTAAATTGGGTCTTGAATAAAGAAATCACATATTTTGGGCCCAAAATATATAATGTCTTGTTGTGAAATCTATCTATATATAGAAACAGAAAAGTTGGGTAAAAAAAAAAATTTGCCATTTTTTCCTATCCAATTTATTTAGCGATAAAAAAATGAAAATAATATTCTTTTTATTTATCTTACAACATAAGCTTCACATATATTATACATAATAAGTTATCTTATCATTTGAATATAGGTAGAGATTAAATAAAAGATTACATTTTAATGATTGAGTTAATATTATTATTGTTGTTATTATTGGTTATTGTTGTTATTGAGCTTCTATGTTATCTAAAATAACTACACCACAACAACTCATGAGTATGCACACATCATCATCATTATCATTATTATTATTATTATTTTTGAAAAATATCATTAGTATCATTGTTATTAGTATTAAATAATAATTAATATATCTATATTTTCACCTATTTATATATTAATAAATGTTTGAATTTAAAATATAAATTCATTTTATTATTATTAATTATATTTTATCATTAAATGATAAAACAACACATCGCGCGGGTGTACTGCCAGAATAAAATTGTTTTGTTTAGAACCACAATATTTATCTATAGAGCAATCATACATTTAAATTCTCCTTTTTAACCTTACGATAACTCCTACCCCCAACATTCCTCAACCTTTATGTTCAGTCTTAAACGCATGCATTTATAATGCCTGGTTTTGCTCAAATACTCACTATGGGCAACTCTTAATATATCCACCAATGACGTGTAATCATCTCATCCCCTCGTTATATGAAAAGTAAAATTAATAAATGTTCTGAATTTTTGACACATCAACCATGGGTAGGATTGATATAATACCATGCAATATCAGTCAAAATCTTATTTCTGAAAATCAAAATTATTTGTTCAGCCTATCAATTAACATCTCGTAACATTTCACTATAATAATTAATATCATAATAATATAGAAAAAAAACATATTTCTATCTTGATCGAATCAAGAATATTTTTGTTGATATCAAGTGGTATAAGGTTGAGAGGGGGGTAAATTAGTCTTATCAAATTTTTTTACAAACTTTTGACTCCAAAAAGTATAAGTCTCTTAGATAGCAGGTAGCAGGTGTTAGGATGTATACTATAAGTCTAGCTTTTGTATGAACATCTATTTTGATATGCGAATCTTTTATGGTCACATGTTTGCATTTTATATTCGTTATATATGTTATTGCAATTATCCAATTAATTTATATTGTAGATAAACATGGTGTGTGGTGCCACACAAAAGATCATGTTATCAGTTCCTTATAAATTATAAATTCCAAGATAATTTTGGACAAATTATTCGAATGGTTGTAGTGTAATTTGGTATTAATCTATCTTTATTATAAAATTACACTAGTACATTTTGTATGTATTGAGCAGGACCAATTGAGGTTGTTTGATTTATACTGACTACATAAATAGAACAAGACCTCTGTTATTATGGATGTGCGTCCTCTTAATCATTATATGATAACGAGCATGTATACTGGATATATGTTTCTTTAATTTACCAATGAGTGAGATTTATTTATTAAATCAATAAGCTCGGTAAATTGGGATACAATGTTGTTTATATGGTGTGTTGTTGATTATATAATGAAATCGTGTCCTAATTATTTAGGATGATGATGTCTCCTCGAGGAGCTCATAAGGATTATCATGTAAACCCTGCAGGTGGATTTATTCTGACATGATAATAAAGTTGAGTGGTACAACTTTTGGAATTAAATGTTAATTAGTTGAATTGTCAGTAATTCATTTAATTAACGGACATTCGATATCTTAAACACGGGGAGATAAACGCGCACATAATAAATAAGAGCCCATATTTAATATGAATTTGGGACGGTAGTTCAATAATATCTCTTTAGTGGATCGAGTTATTATTGATAGGATTAAGAAGTGTGTTCTGGCCGAACTAGAACTCCTAATCCTATCAGGAGACCGATTCCTAATCCTCCTCAAGGTCCCTATTGTAGCCTATAAATAAGCCTTAAGTCAGCTGTTTCTAAACACACGAAAATCTAAAATACGATTTAGTAGAAGGCGGTTGAAAATCTTGAAAGCTCGTTGCCCACACAACGTTCGAGAAAAGGCAAGGAATACAGTAGAAGATCGTGAGGTCAAAGCTTCATTGATTGCTCTGTCTACAGTTTTGACCTTAGAACTAATTCATTTTTCGCTAAAAAAAGGTATGACTCATTTTTCACTACGCGTTGTCATATTTTGCATGGACCCCGAATCGGATAATTACATAGGGTCGGCGATCCCTCGGTTCTAACAGCAGGTAGCTAGTAATCTTATTATAGAGAGATGAAGTTACTGTTTTTTAGCAATGACCTTGGGACTTCAAATAGAGTTAATACACAAGAGAAATAATATAGAAATATGTTTTCTGAAAAGCTTGCTTGAATGCAGTATGCTAGAATGATAAAAACATATGCATAAATCTTATAAACAGATAGCACGATATACAGAGGTTCAACTAATACAAATTGGATCCTAACAAAATTGTCAGCTCTAGCCTACACAGGTATTTGCACAGTGACCAATACTACAACCCACACAGGGTTCCCGCTCTTTTTACAGAGAACGAACTACACTTGGTAGGAATAACCTCCGTTAAGTGACTCCTAAACAATCTATTTAGATAAAAGGATTTCTTCAACTGTAGGGAACAGCAAGCTCTTGAACTTTGAATTCAGTAGGTAGTTGGCTTGCTGTTCAATAGATTGAGTGACTGAAATAGGTAGTTTGAATGTTTGAAGACTTAGAATATTAGCTCGTGATCAGTATGTTTCAGTTATGTTTCAGGTGCACTCACTTTCTATTTATAGATATGGAAAATTTGTCCGTTGAAAGAGACAGCTTCCTCGGTAGTGAGGTGTCTTGCAGTGATTGGCTCGTACATGATAATCTGACAGTTTGGTACACTATTGCCACTGCGCCTCTATTCCTTTGCAACACTTATCATTTATCCTTTTGATTCCTCCAACTGGCGATCTCTGATTGGATTACATTAGAGTGTTTCTACCGGTAACTCAGAGTGCACTAACTTTGAGGTAACTATTAGTCGGGGTCAAGATGTTGCTTTGTCGTCTGGTGTGGCTAGCTTCCTATTCTTCAATATGCTCTGGCTAGCTTACTGTATACTTCCTTAGACGATTTTTCTCATCATTACTCTGCAGCGACCTTTATAACATGTTGCAGTGACTTGCGAATTTGTCTTCCAGCTTGCAGTAGCTTCTTCACAGTGAGTTTGTCCTATCTAAACTTTTACAATTTAAGACTTATATACAAGGTTGCTAAGACTTATCTATTACATGTTTTGTCTCATCAATATCTATACAATTGAGTCCTAACATTTTTCATAACCATGGTTGTAGAGAGGTAGAAATTTTGAAAAATCTAAATTCAAAATGATTTCAAATAAAATTTATGGAGGTACTAATGAAAAAAAATATGCATGCATTTCAATTCAAATAATTAGTGATAAATAGGGTGGCAGTTTTGCGGCTAGATGTTGGTACTTGACCCGCTCAAACCCTAATAAGGAGGGTATGGGAATTGATAAATGAGAATAAAATGAATTTGGAAAAAAAAAATTATTAAACTTCGGGAAGACACCTTCTGGTATTCTCTACCCGAACCCGTTTATATAATAAGATATGGGTACTCACCCATTTAAACTCATTTAATAATTGTGTATAGTATGAATTAGGTGAAAATTAAAAAAAATTAATGAAAAAAAGGATCATATATCATTTAACTAACCAGTAATTTGTTATAAATTATTCACAAAAAATTTATATAAATATATTAAATACTACAAATTAAATAAAATAATAAAAAATCCATAACCCTAAATTGTGAAGAGTGTTTTTGCTTGATGTTATGTTATTTTACTTTGACTATTGTAGATTGATTGTTTTTATTTTAGTTGGATTATGTTATGCCTTTCTTGGAAATTAAGAGATGAATATTTTGTGTTCCATTGATTTTTGTTGTCAATTATGAAAAAATCAATTTTGAAAAACCTTTTATTTACCTCATCTTTTTCTACGAGCTTCGGGGAATCCCTTGTACCGCATTCCTAGTCATAATAGGTATATGTAAGCTCCCGGCTCTTCCGTCTTGGTGTTCATAAATGGCCTCCATCCAGCCCAACCGTTTGAGCATCAGAATGCGTATTATGTGATAGTTTTGTTGGATTGATTGTTTAATTTTATTTTAGTTAGTTTATATTATAATTTTGTTAGAGCTTAAAAGTTAAAAGATTAACATTAGAATTATTAATATGATTGGTTACTTAATTTCAAAATGGATAGGGTACTTGTTTCAAATGTCCATTTAAAATATTTGTTTATATTAAAAAAATTATATTTGGTTAACGAATATTGGGTGAGTACGAGTACCCGCTGAATAATGATGATAGGGAACGGGACAGATATGGATAATTTTAAATGGGAATGGGATGAATTTGGGAATCATATAATTAATAGAGTTAGGGTTTGGGATTTTGGAAATGGTGGGCTATCCAATCTATTGAATCCCTAAGGCTAAATAACCAAAAAAAAAAAAATCAAACATTTTCAAGTTTTTGCTATTTTAATTCATTCTTTAAAAGTTGTCAATTTAGTTATATTATAACAAATTTGTAGTACCCACATTTTTTTTCTTTTTCTTTAAATAATGATAGTATTAATTAATCTTATGATTAACCTAGTTTACCAATATTAATGAACTATGTAGTGATGCCACCTCATACTAGGAGTATTACACTGGCACGTATTTAGGATTTGTGAAGATAGGTGGAATAGGGAAGAATTTGGGGGAAGAAAATAAGAAAGAAAGAAAAAAAAAGATTTTCCATCTCTCCCATCTCCAAACAGTCACCGTTGCCGTCCATCTCCACTCGCAGTCGGTAAAGTTTTTCGGTTAATTATTTTGGTCAAGGTATAATTTCAGTTGAGCCCGTCATTAATTCAGGCCTGGTAGTTCAATTGGTTCCATCTCAATGTCTCTCTGTCTTGCTCTCATTCGCTGTTCTGTAGCCAATTTCTACCGCCGTTGTTTGTGGCCGGTGCTCGGTCGCATCAGCGAGTCGAAGGATGTGGGGGCCGGCGCTACGTGTGAGGTGTGAGCCACCGCGGTGAGCGGCGGCTGTGCTTGGATATATATATATATATATATATGTTGGTTTGTGTGTATATGCGTATATATATGTTGAAATCTGAGGTAGTGTGTGGATGATTTAGGGGCGCCGCCGTGAGTGGCGGCGCCGGAGATTGTGGGAGTGTGTGTGTGTGGTCGGCGCTTGCAGCGCTGACGGGAATGGAGGAGAGCCACCGCTTGCAGCAGCGGCAGGTGTGTGTGAGTGTGTGCGTGAGTTTTGTGTGTGATTTTGTGTGTGTGTTGAATCTGTGCTCTGTGTGCGTGTTGGGCGGTGTCGAGTGGTCGCCGGCGACATGGGCCACCGGCAGAGAAGGCGGTAGACGGCAGGCGGCGACAGGGGAGGCGCGGTAGAGACGGGGGGTGGCAGTTGGGTGGTTTTGGGATCTGGGGTGGATTTTGGGAATTAGATAAAGACCAGGGGCCTAATTGCAAACCCTAGAATTTAGGGTAAATAGCAAACTAGTCCCTGAACTTTTGGATATACACAGTTTAGTCCCTGAACTTATGAACATTAACAGGATGACCCCAGAACTTCTCTAAGATAGCAGATTGACCCCAAAACTTCTATAAAATAGCAATCTGACCCCAGAACTTTCTGAGATTACAGAATAGTCCCCAAAATTTCTAGAAATTACAAAATGGACCCTAAACTTTGCAGAAATTACAGAATCATCCCTAGACTTTGATAAAGTGACAGAACGACCCCTAAAACTTGCAGAAATTATATTATGACCCCAGAATTTAATAATTTCTATATTTTATGTCCTATGATGTTATAAAATGATATAAGACATGACGAATGAACCCTTTATGCAAGAAAACCCTAATTTTAGGGGCAGAATCCACAAACTCTATTTTTCAATAAACCCTAAATTTAGAACCCCCCTCTATCGACCTTCTTAAGAGTTTATTGTTTTATAGATTTCATTGGTTTAAGCTATTTAAATCAGATGATAAACCCCGTTTCTATACTCTGTAGGAAGTTCACGCGGGGGACAGAAATATGTCTACTAGCGAAAGCTTTTGAATAGGGCCTTGTGAAAAATCCAAGGTGGGGGTAAAATCTCGTTTATATTTTAAATTATACAGTTTTACGGAAAAACTATGTGGTTATGTGATTTGAATTTCATCATTATGTGGTGTCGTTTTAAAGTGAAATGTTTTCACTATGTGAATAGTATTCGAGTAAATTGTATGGTTTTGAAAGCTATGGATTTCAGGTGATACAAATGCAAATGGTTTCATATGATGATAAGTCGGGAAACTACCCGCACAAAAGGGGTTTCGTTAGAAACCAACATATGACAAAGGGTTTCATTACCTATGTATTATGTGAATTATATGGCCAACGTGAACGTGACCAACGTGTACTATGTGTTATGTGAGAACTATTATGTGATAATTTAATTGCGCATGCGACTGCACGCCAAGTAGGGTCTTCCTCGATGGAAACCCAGCAAGAGGGTATTCTACGGAATCCCAACATGAAAGGGGTGTAATAACCCATAGGGTCGGCTTGGGGCCCGGATAGGCTTCCTGAGGGAAACTATCCAGGGGATGCATTGGGACTACTTGGGAGTCCACAACGTGATATATGTATTTATTATCAAGGAAATATTATGTGTACCCCTTTCACTGTACAAATGGACCCCACTAAGTGTTTTTTGGCACTTACCCCTTCTATGATTTTATTTTACAGAAAATACTGAAGGTAAGGAATGGTGAACAGAAATGTCTGTTAGTTTTTGCATGTATATAACAATGTATATGGATGTTCTGCATTTCTGAAACCCTAGTTATGTACAAAACAATGTCCATGTGTTTTGATTCAAAACAATAACGTTTTCTCCACTGCAATGATATAAACCTTCGTATTTTCAGGGGTTACCTTCTAGATTTGTGATCGTTTTAAAATCTCAACAGTTTAGGAATTTTCCTAGACGCCTTATGATAAGGCTGCGTATACACTCTGTTTAAAGAAAAAAAAAATTATCCGCATTTTAAACTTTATATGAAAATGGGGCGTGAAAAAATTAGTTGTAATTTTAGCCAAATTTTAATTTTAGTCAAAACTAAATTATATATGTCCTACATGGCGGACACATAAATAAAGAAATCATTTACATCTTATAAAAAATAAAAATAAACATCTCATCAATTGTTTTTTATTTTACTCTCTACAACACTCAAATTTAAATTTAGCTAAAATTGCAACTAATTAGTTATAATATGACTAAATTGACAATTTTTACAAAATTCACTAAAATAAAAAAAATTCGAAAAAATTTCAATTTTTTTGATTATTTGGCCTAATCCTAATTTCTAATGGTAAATCATTGTAATGTATAATTTATGAAAATATAGAAGATGGAAAGTTTTTTTTTTTTTTTAACCGAGAGAGTGAGAGGGTCAACAAGTGGACGATGAAGGAAGTGAAAATATGAATAATAACCGAAAAAAAATACATATTATGAACAAAATTGAGAAATTATACGTGCACTATGAGTCTATGACTAGAGAAAAATATAGTGGGCGTGACTTCACCCTAAAATCTATCTTTCTTTTTTTTTTTTTAGATAGATTTTATTGATGTTTGTATATATTATATTTTACAATTATTTCTATACATTAAATGTATGGAACTTAGATTCATACAATTTGGTTGATTTGACTTATAGCATATTTTACGTGCTTTACAGTACATTTCACGTGTTCACGCATCCTAAATCAGCACTCAAACCTTAGTTTCGTAATTATATTCGTCTAACATTTTAATTTGTCGAACCTAACCTTTTAGTTATATTTGCATATAACCTTTATGTTTTCTGTTAGTTTAACCTTTTAATATGTATTTTAGACTTATAATATCTTTTTTAAACATTTATATTATAATAATATAACTTTTATGTTATTCCTTTTAGATATATAAAGATTATGATAATTGTACATAAAGATTATACTTATATAACATAAAGGTTAAATTATTATAACATAAAGATTCAGTCATACTATATGAATTTTTATACTGAAAAAAATCTATATATATCACTTAAAGGTCATGATATATGTACGTAAAGGTTATACTAATATAACATACATTTTAATTATTATAACATAAAAGTTCAGTTTTACTATATGAATTTTTATATTAAAAAAACTTTAAGTATATCACTTAAAGGTTATGATATATGTACATAAAGGTTATATGAATATAACATAAAGGTTAAATTATTATAATATAAAGATTCAATCATACTATATGAATTTTTATACTGAAAAAGTTTTAAGTATATCACTTAAAAGTCATAATATATGTACGTAAAGGCTATACTAATATAACATAGAGGTTCAATTTTGCTATATGAATTTTTATATTGAAAAAAGTTTAAATATATCATTTAAAGGTTATGATATATGTACGTAAAGGTTATATATTCGTTTAATATAATGTTATGACATAAATAAAATAAAATAAAAATCAAAAAATCTGAGCACAGATCCGAACCTGACCCAACCCAACCCAACCCAACCCGTACGCACCCAATTGCACGGATCATGATTGTACACCTAATTCACACAAATACTACTTAAAAATAAATTGTCAGATCAGCAAGAACACGTTCGGTTACTATCTACATCAGGTAACATGATATTTTTAACAATATTTTTTAAGATAAAAGACATTATCATATATTTATGAAATTATAGGACATTTTTATCAATAGTTCAAAGATACATGATATTTTTGTCAATCATAAAGTCGACGTCATTTTGGGACATGGATCCTAATCCACACGCAAAACTCCCCTTACAGTTCTTGTCAAGTGCAATTCACTCAGCACAACCAAGTACGAAACGATTTTTCCTTTTCTTTTGGCTGCGTAGAACAATAACAATTTTCACTTAACATCTCACACTATAATCTCAATTTACATAACATCGCGGGAACAATAAGAGGGTATGTCCAATGAGTTCCCTCACAGGTTGGGTGGGGGGGGGGGGTGTTCACATACAGAGAAATCAAAATACAACTTAAGGTAGGTGAAGAAAATATCGAATAGTTCTCATTGGTAACTGGAAACAATGACATCTAAATCAAAATGCAGCTTACAACACATGAATCCTTCTCAACTCGTTTCATCCACCCCAAATCAGTCAAAACATCGTATTTGCAAATATCCAACGATATGCTTCTCAAGTGAAGTCAATCATCGAGAGCTCAGTGCGAACTCTTGTTCCTTGGTTATTTGCTTGTTGGGGAAGAGCAGTAGCAGCAGCAGCAGCAGCAGCAGCAGTAGCAGCAGCAGCTTCTGGGGTAATTGTAATACTTTCGGATGCTGGTGGGACACTCACATCAGTTCCACTAGGCTCTGAAACGCTCGGTGTTGATGATGGCTGATCCTTGAGTTCTATAGTTTCACCATTTGATTGGGGAACCTGGTCACTCGACTCGGTGGTAGCAGGGGGAACAGAAGGATCTGCAGATTCAGATGTAGGTGGAGTTGGTAGAGCTCCCTCTGCAGAGGAAATCTGGGGACCACCTGATTCCGTTGATGTGCTGCTTTGGGGTGTGGCTGCGGATCCTTCTAGTAGCAATGGTTTGCCTTTGCCCGGTTGCTGCTGAGAACTCGGGAGGGTGAGACCTGGCTTTTTCTGACCAGGATTAAGACTGTATAAAGATGCCATTCCCGGGGGTAGAATTTCAATCGGTGGCTTCTTTGCTGCATCTTGCAGGCTTGTGATCTTTGATTCCTCAAGGGAAGCCAAAAATGCAGCTGCAGCATCCATTTTGGTGGATTGGGTGTGGTCGAGCTCTTTTAGCAGCGTCTTATTCCATGCCTGAACTAAGCTCCTTAATGTAGGTCGACCGTGAGCCTGAACGGAAAAGGTGAACGTTAGGATATTCACTTAATTCAGTATTAACTTTTATATGACCAAGCAAATCATACATGAGCATGGAGAACAGCCTCGGCAAGCATCCCTGTCTCCTGCCAAGCCTTCTCCATGAGTACATTGTCTCCCAAAAGAGCAGCCGAAAAGGCGGCTTCTCTACCTGAACCAACTGAGATCAAATTGTTCACCAAATTCTGCAAAAGTTGCAAAAATAAAGAGTCATCAAACGGGAAAGAACAATAAAATATTGTGACGATAAATATAAAAACTACTTATGAAGTTTGACCTATTTATGAAAAACTCAACAAGTTTTGTAAATTAGAACTACCCTTTTAATTTGTAAATTATAACCACCCTTTTCAACATTTGTTCAAATTTATAACTTGCACCTATCAGAGGAGATATTTGAGGGTACCTCAAGGGGGGTATTCGTAATTTCAGAACCTAAAAAAGTTTTTTGATTAATTGATCAAACCTCAAGGGTAATTCTTGTAGTTCACCTAAATTTAAACATAATGTTTGCAATATTTAAATAGTAGAATATAAAAACATAGAATACACACTCACTGACAATTTTCAGCATTCTAGGCTGCATAAGGTATATAATTGTCTGTTTTTAATTGACTGCAAATGTTCATTGGCTGAAGAAAATACATGTGAGTCAATGAACACGATGCAATGTTCTCATAAGGGCACAAGGATAGATACATCCCGTGCAAAAGAAAAATGCTAGGATGATGTAGACACCATATAAACATGTAAGATTTTGAGAGAACTGCTGCTGCTTTGGCAGGATGCCCCAACTTGACAGGAAGGACCGTATACAAAAACGTTTCAGGCTCACTTGTCTCTGTGTCATCTAACTGTAACTCCTTACATTCTATTATTTCTCTATGTTTCAATATAACGAGATTTAGAACACGTGCGTTGCACGTGGAAATCAATTCAAATTAAAGAAAAAAATAATATAAATATTGTATATATAGTACTTTTATATTAGAGTTCTAATTATAATAGGATTCTATAAGATTTTGAATTAGCTAGAATTTTAATATAAAATTATTTAAGTATAAAAATCTTAAATTACTGTTATAACCTTAAATAATAATTTATAATAATGATATATTCGGTAATCCATATTTTGTAAGAAATATCCACACTTTTATATAGGTAATAGATTTTTCAAAACCAGGTGTCTAACAAAGCTGTAGAAATTAGAGTGCTAAAAATGCAAGCATGATTAGAATTTATTGAATTTACTATAAGCAGCATCTAACCCTGATATGGAAGTCGTCCTAGTGATGGCCTTCTGAAAAAACATGTGATATATATACACACAAACACACACACACATGCATACACCATGTCTATATTAAGTGTACCTATTTAGCAACCTTATTTATGTATTGCAGATTGGGTTGAAAATGGAACTCAGGTGAAAGACCAATGGCATGATCATTAAGGGGAGCTCTATTTACTATTTCCCAGATGTACCCAGAACCCAATTATGAATACAACATGGATATATATACCAGTTATCAGAAAGAGTTTGATCATTGGACAGATGCTCCATTTAAACTGCACAGGCTAATTTATATCTCTCTTTTTTTCAAGATATTAGCCACTTCACAAAATTATAGGGCATTTTGTACATTCACATCAGAAATTGCCAAAACACTGTTAACAACTTAACCTATAGAAACTATCTGCCCCAACCCCAACCCCAACGGAGAACACTAAGAAAATCTCCACTTGGGACCTATAAGTGGTGGCTGCTACCAAATGCACACAGGAGTAGAAGCTCTTATAAACAGGTGGAAACCAAAAGATACATTCAAGGAAAATAATATTTGAAATTTTGGAAGATTAATTAATCCCATTCCCATTATTCAGCATCTAAGCCTCAAGGTAACTGCAAACAAGCCAGAACCGAATCGACTCGAGAATATAATAAACCTGATGATCACCTAAGCTGTGGCCACCTCAAAATAACCACTTGGAAGCCCTTTTTAATACACAACAAACAAATAAAGAACTATCTTAATCAAATGGCAGCCCAATGTGTCATCCATAATATTTTTCAGGTTATGATAAATCTAATACAAATCAAAGGAAGATAGAATCCAATCCCTATATTTGACCTCTCTAAGTTGTGTTTTAATGGGTGGATGATGGCGGTTCAGGGTTTCACTTGTTTGCGAGCTGGGGGTGAGAAGGGGAATTATACTTTTATATTATAACATTGGTTATAGATTCCCACTCTCCTCTCCATTACATCCTTCAACACTTAAAGCTGGCAGTTCTTAAAGGCCAGGAAGGGAATGCCGCTGCTCCAATCAATGACTTGAAGGTGGCACTGCATGGGAAGTCTGTGATAGTGTATAGTGGATGAATGGAGTGAAGGCAAGCATGTAAGAAAAGGGTAAGGTTGATGATGCCACTCTTCTTCTCCCCCTATTATTTTCAGATTTTTCTATCAAGCAAAGATTTCACCTAAAAATTTCATCTGTATGGAATCCAATTTCACTTTCAAAAGAATGGAATACAATTTATCTTGGCACACAAGTATAGACCAAAACAAATGGCATTGAAATGTAATATAACAACAAAATAAGCATTAATTCATTATATGGGGTCAACTACATGGGTCATGTCTCATCATCATGCTTGGTCAGGACAGCATTGACAAGTAATCAGTATCACAAATATTAATAAACAAATAAAATTACTTCTTAAATAATAGGTACTGGGTGCTACCATGACAAATACAGCTGAATATAATAGGATTTTGTAAGATCTTTGCAGCTTATTTCAGCTGACCTCAATACTATTGTGAACTTGTATATTTTTCTGCAGTTTTGCATTAACATAAGAATAAAAACTCACAGCAGCATATGGTAGTAATAATTGGTTGCACATATAAGAAACAGTACAGATAGCTCCAAAAAATTATTAATAGATAAAAGATACGTACACTTAGACGTGACAATTCTCCGTGATTTGCAAGACGTAAAGCGAGCCCTCTTATCTCATGGCCTTGCAGAGCTCCTTTCACGGAACCTGCAGCAGCTAATCTCTTAAGAGCTTCGCGAGCAATGTCAGCTTGTCCAGTAGCATCTGCAGCATCAATTAGTTCACGGAACTCCTTGGCAAACTTAACTACTCCTTGAACAGCATCAACAATATTTTCCTTCTTTGAAGACAAATTCATAATGTCATTCAAGTTCAATCCCAGAGCTTCTTGCCCTATGTCCCTGCTGTTGCTCATTGTTAAAAGGCATTGCAGGCCTCTTTTTAAATCATTGCTCTGCATTGCTAGGTCAAATTCCAACCTCTTGGATATACCAGGCAAGTGAAGTGCTTCATTGGCATAACCCATTCCAAGCATAAATTGAGCTAAATCATCATGATGTTCTCTACCTAGCCTACTTGCCCATTTTACTGCACTAACAGCATCTCCATATGCTGCAAGACATCGACAACGGATACCAGGATGGCTTAGTGATATAGCATGAGCAGACATGTATCTATCAATTAACCAAAGAACACCATCTTTTACTCCTGCAATAACAAGCGGTCCGACTGGTCGTTTTTGTTCTCCTGGAAATCTAGTAACTGCAACAGCAACCCCACCACCCCCAACAGCAACTTCATTGACTTTCCTTTCCTCCATATCTTTGGGTATTGACGAATCACTACTATCAGCTCTTGATTGTTTAGGTAAAGTTAAGAACGGAGGTATTGACGGAGCATGCTGAAAAGAAGCTAGTCTAACAACCTGTAACATGGGGGGCCTCAATGCTATCCTCTCCTGTGGGGCAGTTTTTTGACTATCAACTGTTATTAATGCCAATTCTCCATGTTCTTGAACAGCTCCTGACTGTGCTTCTCTAAGCCGTATCTCTTCTTTCCTTCTTTTAGTTTCTATATCAATAGGTGTGATACCAGCATCCACAAAGACACACTCAATTGTGGTTGGTGTAGCAACAAATAATTGCCTTCGGTGCCAAACACCTCCAGTAGCATAAGGAATTGCCACATCTCCTAGGTATCGAAACTGAGGACGCAAGGAAGATATGACAATATACTGTTGATAGGCAAAAGCACAATACTCAACAGTTTGGTCCCATGCAGTCCATTCTGGTTGAGGAAGAAGACCTCCCACCGGTTGAAAAGTTTCCCAACTGTACAGTTGAAAGTTTGGAGGTGCAGTCTCAGAAGTAGATTTTTGTGAAGGATCATCCATGGCGCTGAAAGAGGAATTAGAACTACTTCCAAACCCTGACAAGGGCATAGACTGAATTGTAGAAATAGCCGTGGCTGCAACAGGGCTTATTCTTCGAGATGTTCGATATGCAACACCAAGTAGAGCTCCCCCATGCAAACCAGTGACTGGTTCATTGCGGCTACCAACTGACCTCATCAATATGTTTGATGTTCCATCATCCAGCAATATACGAACTTGAACACTGGCAGATGAAGCTGCGGAAGCCGCTGCAGCAGCGGCTTGTGCTGCAGCAGCAGCAGCTTCCTTCGCTTTTCTTGATGAGCTGCCTTTAGGAATTATAGGCACTCTGGGAGGTAATGCAGACTCCAGCAAGGCAAACCTGTCTCTACAAGTGTCCCAAGCCAAGAGCCTTGCGCTACCAGAATCAACAATTGACCAGTCGCTCACCTTGTAAACAGAGAAATACGGAATATCCGGCCACACAATGGCAAGAAACCTGTATGCACACACATGAAAAACATGGACCACGAATATGGTCAGTAAAATTTATAACATACATAACGTAACAGATTAGATTCGAGAAGAAATCTGGCAAAAATGTTACTATTTTAATATCCCTGAAAAGACTAATGCCTGAACAGTGCCCACTGCTAAAGTAACAAAAATGAAGATCCTACTTACTTTCCTGAACTGCTCACAGAAAGAACTGAGTACGAATCATGTGGAACAGGAGTGATGGCATGCTTTTTAATTTGCTTCACATGGAGCTGTTCCGGTGTCTCTCCCCTGACTCTTCCTACATCATTCAATGAGCCATTGCTTCCAAGAGCTGGATTTGCAGTGTTTGACAATTGAAATTGTATTGGTTTAATTCCCGTTCAACTACGTAGACAGCCTCATGTTCTCGGTTTCCTGGTGTTGTTGGCAATGGGGCTACTGGTGGAAGTGACTTTGCATCAAATTCACACACAAGGACACCCATGTTGGTCCCAGTTGCAACAAGATGGGGTTGTAAAGGATGTGCAACCATGGAATAAACCTATAACAGAAATGTGAACTATAAGCTTAATATGAATCTATTATCCTAGAAATCTACTCACTGATGATCAATAGCAACAGAATTAAATCATTGTTCACCCTAAGCTTCTTGTGAGATGCAAGCAACTGAGGTGGAACTAATGATGACAATTCACAAAGTGGCCTTGTAAGAGCAGAGTAAGTGGGATGTTCAATGGCCCTGTAAGGATTTGATGGTAATCAGAATTTCCCTTGAAGTAAAAAAAAAAAACAAAGAATTTTGAAGAAACTTATTACTCGGTCACAAGATATATAAGACAAACTAAATGATAATACATATAACCTGTAAGTTGAAACTGCATCAGAGAAATTGCATGCTTACCATATATGGGAATCTTTAACACAAGTCAAGATGTCAAGATTCGGAGCTCGAGGATGACACCAAGATGCCACACTATGGCAAGCCAATTTTGAAACAGGCTTTATTCGACGCAGTTCCTAGTATGAGTGGAATGGCCATTAGCAATGTGGAAAAATATCACATTGACTCCTTTAATCAAACAAATGCCCGGAGAAAAATAAGAAGATAATTAGAACCTTAAATGATATAGTGTCCCAGATAGCTAAAGTCTTGTCAGCACCAATTGTAATGAGTTGTGGTGCAGCACCAATCACACGAGAAAGCTCAATAGCAACAACCCCCCCGTCATGTGCCTATGAGTATGATAGGAATATCAGAGGCTTTTCAATTCTATCATAAGAATCAGTAAAATAATAAAGTCTTGTTATCTTCAAAGGTGCTTCTTTTATAATAAAAAGAACCTAGAAATGAAAATACTGAGTAAATATACAGAAAAATACTTTTAAGCTCAAATTAGGAACAAGTTCTCTTGAATCTTGACCGTAGTCCGCATTCCAAAGCACAAGCAAGCCATCGCTACCACCAGAAACCAAACGGGCCTGATTAAAATGCACATCAAACAAGGAGAGGCTAATGAGTGACCAAAAAAACTTAAGTGAAGGAAACCACACATGCATAATCTGCTAATGGATAAAAAAGTAGCTCAAGGTATGGAAGAAATGAGTGTAAACGTTGTTCCCAGTATAAGATCTTATAAAAGATTCAATAAGGCTAAACAAGGCAGAATCCTGCAATTAGGACAAACAACAACACAGATCCTTCATCATGTTTCATGCTTGCAGATTGGACAACTACGATTGGCAGATCTTCAACATTAAGTTCTCATGACTGTATACTAGAAACATATTGCTAGAGTTAAATTAAGTTGTCTATAATACAGACTCAATATGATAAGGAATTTTCAAATTATTAATGATTAAGTCCAGCTAGTGAACTCTAGACATAACTGCCTTGTCAGAAGCTCCAAGAGCCAGTCCTAGCACTAGTACTTTATTACCAACCTCATTTCTTGATCCTTTTCAACAAATTGGATAAGAAAATAATTATTCAGTGATATTAACAATTTCAGACAAATTATAGCCATAAAAATTATGCTCTTTTATAATTTATACTATCCTAGTGATGTAGATGGTTCCTCATTCATCAATATGCCTCAAATTTTAGACAGAGGTGCATGAAAGTTTTTTTCCCCCTTAGGGGAGGACTAGAAAAGACAAGACAAACTTTGAGCCCAACTGCAATCCTTAGAGAACAAATTTACTAGGACTACAATGGAAAAGCACAATTTAATATATGATATTACAAGAACAGGGATTGCATTCAGTCATCACTTTGTAACTGGGTGCAATGGACTTTATCCCATTTTCAACTCTCAGCAAAAACATAATCATATTTGTCTGTAGAAAGCTATTTGGAAGAACGATACTAAATAGGGACTCCTCAATAAAGATGGCCAACCAAATTTTGACATCTGATGAATAGCCTCTAAAATTACTTTTTTCACTTGAGCTGCACAGTTATTTACATCCAAGGCCATGTTTTATGTCAATCAAACCTGCAGAATAGATGTATAACGCCCCCTAGAAAGAAACCCCACAATATACTCATCTTCTAGAAAGTTACAGACAGCATGCCCATAGCCCATAAGCTCCACATAAATATTCCAACTTAACTGTTCCTATATGAAATTTCAGTCATTTGCCTGATCATGATTCTATTACTCTCCTAACATGTGAATCATTATCATTTCTCAACCCACACCCAACAGGCAACAGGCAATGCCCAGCCATGTAAAGATATAATCTCATGAAGCCAAGAAAAATTAGATCACCTTAACCACATTCAACTAACACGATTTGTATTACAAAAAACGAGTATTAACCAGCATTGTTATCAAAACGCATAGCCAAACAAATGTCCATGATACCTCGCCAGAAGAAGCCATGAAAGTCATCAAACAAGAAATTGATCCCTTATGACCTCCTGTATATCTTCTAGCAAGCTGCAGCATAAATAAGCATGTCAAACAATGTTCCTTCATCTTTTTTCAAATGAGATTCAGTTGCATCGTCATGAGTAAGATTACAGACTCTGAGAGGGAGGGACGGAGGGTGTGTGTGTGAGAGAGAGAGAGAGAGAGAGAGAGAGATGGGGGGGAGAGAAAGAGAGAGAGAGAGAGAGAGAGAGAGAGAGAGAGAGAGAGAGAGAGGGAGAGACCTTCCAAGTTAGCATGGAGAGGACTCTAATCACGCCATCTGATCCACCAAATGCCACAAGAGGCCCATCACTAGCAGTCGATCTACAGAGGAATTCCATACTGCATAAAAATAATTCTACTTGGTCAGACAAATTGTACCTTCATAGCAGGATAATAGGCTTTAAGAATATTTTTCACACACAGTAACAAGCATAAAATAAATAGCTTTAACTTTTATTACACCCAACAGTTCAAGTGACAAGATCAGCAAGGGACATTTTCTAAATTCTGAGAGGTAGTGCACAATTCATACAACTTCAGGTAAGTTGTTTATCCTGGTGGCAGTATGCAATGATACTCTTAGGAGGAAAGACACAGATATGAAAATCAGGTCCAAATGCTTAAAAAGTGAGGCCAAATGAATGAATTTGAAGGTGCAGAAGAGAACACTTGTCTGTTTAAATTAACAATAATCTTCTTTTTTTTGTTAATAAATAGCAACAAGCAGGGGCAATGAGAAAGGTAAGAGTAGATTACATGTATACATACAGGAGGGGAAAGATTACCAAAGACCAATTAGTTTCTTATGTCAGTTCTATATTGAAATATTCCATAAACCAAGACAAACAGAATAAGGACTCAATTATATCAGTATTCTTAGGAAACTAGACAGGCCCCAATATACAGTAACCTTGCAAGATCAGCTTTATTATCTGTGATGAGTTCACTCCAAATTAGCAATCATATAAGATACCCTTGGTCAATGTAACATTTTAGACTTTCCAAATCTGGGAAAAAAAAAAATAGCAGGGAAGTAATTATGAAGTCAAGTTCAGACATGAATAATAACAATGAACTTGATGTGATCAGTGGTTCTTAATTCAATGTAGTGCTTATTGTGCTGTCAATGCTTAAAAAGTATAAAAAGAAAAACTAATTGATTTTCACCCAGCAGAAGATTATCACTAAATTCAGTCACTCCCCAAAACTCATTTTCCCTCTCACAAATGACATATACGCGCCATTAACCCTTGGAGAAATAGTAATTGCATTCCCTCAAAACTATCAATCATTCATTCTGATATTTTAAAGAACAAGATATCCTACTATTCCCCAATTATTAACTAGGAAAAAAAATGATAAGACATCTACGGTTAAAAATGATTAACAATCACAAAAAGAACTGTTGAAACTGTATTTCCGCATCTTTTTTTTTTTTTTTTTCCTTTTGTCCCAAGAAAACTAACAATCGCATATTCATCTAAATATTTCTCAGGCAGGGATAAACTTACAAAAATCCAAATAAGGGCCCAACCACACAACCAAAATAACCTCCCTAGAATAATCAAAAATGGAACCAAACATTATCTATGTATTTCTTAGGGACGAAGTTACAAAAAATTGAATCCTTAGCCCCCCCCCCCCCAAAAAAAAAAGCACACAACTAGACACATGATTTCTCTCTATTTTGGATCGTTTATTTCCTATACTCAAGTTCAAAGTAAAAGTCAAGTAACCATGGGAGAAAGTATCATGTCTTGACAAAGCGTTAGATTCAACCCAAAAGTAGATATATTCAACACTTGCCATAGAAGAGATCTGTTGTCCAAATCCTGCTTTGGTACATCTCGACCACGCATTGTCACCAAATCAAGAAAAATAGCTTTGTTCTCACAACATATGACTAGAAAATGACGTCCTTTTGTAGAGGGGGCAGGGATACTGAAAGCCGAAGTGATATTGTTGACAGCTGTTGGAGCTTCGGCAGCAGCAGATCGATTCCGCCAAAGTTGCCAATAGCGTACGTCGTCATCATAAAAGCTAACCTGTTTAACACTTGAAACCAGATGCCGCAATATCAAGCTCGGGATTTACAAAAAAAAACAACAGCAATGGATAAATTTTGAAAAGCAGGAGTAGAAGTATACCTCCCACCTCGTATAGCTTCAGTGGGTTTTCCTCTGGGCTCTGACATGTATCAAACATATGAAATCAACAATCTTGAATTAATCTCATAAACAAACATCTCCCAAAATAAATTTAAGACTGAAAAGATCAACATGATTCTATAAGAAAGCAAAAGAGAAATCTTAGCACAAATTCCTGAAGCATAAAGACTTCGATAGCATTATGGCTGGCATTCTTAAAACAGCAAAGGTATACTAAGCAATCAAACTTATTAGTTTTTGTCTATCCTAGAATAAAAACCTATGTGAACATAATGCGATAAGAGGAGATGAAACTCAGCATCCACAGCTCAGTCTTTTTTATTTCTCCAAGAAAAGGAGATATAGTAATTTCCGCATATCTTGGTCCCAGCAAAAGTTGATAAGCATTAACCTATTAAAAAAGCCAATCACTTAAACCAACCATACCAAGCCTGCTCATCCTTCAAAAAATGGATTGAAATCATGGTCCACATCTTTTCCTCCCTAAATAAATGATTATTTTCATACACTAACCTTAAATCATGTCAAATTCTAAACATCAAGCACCATTCACACTCACACATTCTAAGCTTCCTAACTACAATCAATGGATCAAAACAAATAGCGATCCAGAAAAAATGAATCTATCACAATTATCAGTATATACAGAGCACTATCAGATATCACCCTTCTACTAAAGATCTCAACTTCATAACACTTAAGATGATGGCAGCGATACCTGTTTCGCCCTCCGCCAGCTTCTCTAATTTGGCACCAACCAAACGCCTCTCATCTACACCCCCAGCTTTCAACTCGTAAATGACCTAAAACACCATCATCAGACATGGAAATCTGCAACTACGAAACCATTCACACACTCAAACGAAACCAAGAAATTAACAGAAAATAAAACCTGACGGTGTTCCCAATTCCAAACGGAGACATGATCTGAAGCATCTGCAGTGACAAGCCATGGATGCGTTGGGTGCAATTGAATCTTCACAATTTTATCATTCGTCGGACGAAAAGCCCGCAAACGCAGCATTGCGTTCAAAAACCTCTCCCAATTCTACTGAGCTATGGATCTGGATTCGAAGAATAGAAATTTGATAGCTTCTTCACTCATAAGCGGGCTTTCCAGGGAAGAAGCGTTGGGGCTGAACTTCAGATCGACTGAATTTGTGACATTGCTTTGACAATGAGCTTGGACGCTAGTCAAAGAAACTACGACGGGGAACAACTGAAGAAAACACTTTTACTATTATTTTCAAACCGTGCACCCTTTACAAAACACAACTCGTTTTAAACTAAATCAATGACGAAAAAATTGTAATAAATCGGTGATATATCGTCAATTTATCGGGAAAAATAATCTATGGATATCGATATATCCTGATGAAATAATTTGGCAAAATATCGTCGCTATATCGACGATATATCAGCGATTTCTCGTTATCGGTCAATATACACATGCAATATATCGGTGATATATATCGCCAATTTATCGACTGGAATTTTTTTTTTTTAATAATTGATTGGTGGAAGTGACCACTTGTTATGTCCTTATAGATTGCATATATTTCCTATCATTCTTTTCACAAGTAAGGTGAGATTGAATTAGTATTATAAATGCTTGGATTCTCCACTTCAAAGTTCACAACTTTTGCTACGGAAATTTTTTATTAGAATTGTTGTTATTTCATTTTTCATTTCTCCTTCAATTCTCCACTCATTGTTCAACATCAAGAAGATTCATCATTTAAAGGTTAGTTTATTTAACTGTTTAACTACATATTTAATTTGGGGTACCAACCAAACATACCCAATTTCAATATAACATATACCAAAATACTCAATTTCCTATAATAATATGACTTTCTACCCAATTCTTATAATATTACTATCTTACCTTTGTTGACCTTTACAAATTACCAAACTTTTCATTATCAAATTAAAACTTCAAATCCAACATATATAAATTTTGATCCGGATTCATTCTTTTTCTGATTCTGATAATCAGGCCCATGCTTCCGTTAAATAAAATAATACTGAGTTATAAATCATACCTCGCCTTTGTCTCTGTATTCTCTTTTAGTCTCAGTTCAGGTTTTACGGATCACAAATCCAACCACTTGTCTACAGTCTATGATTCTAAACCGAGCTTTTTCTGAGAACCTAGATCGCAACTCTTCTCAACGGCCACCTACTTTTAAGGGGATCACGAGGAGACTCACTGTTAGATGACTCTTTACTCAGTAATATAAATTTTCTGGACACATGTTTCAAGGCAAAAGCATTTTTTTTCTTTATTGAAGAAATAAATACAACTATATTACAATATATTATTCTCTTCCTATGGAGGAGAAAGCTTGTTTAGCCACTCATGGCTTAAACTCGAAAGGGAAAATCCCTATGAACAGGAAAGCTTGAGAGCTTAACTATTACAACTTAGAAAGAAGATTTCTAGAGAGAGGTGTTGTGGGAAATTGATGATCTTCTTCTGAGGCTGAGGCCTCCCTTTTATAGGCACTAATGTGCTCCTATTTGGATCCATTATTGTCTTACCAGCTTGCTCTCCACTTGGTTAGTGGGTATGAAGTCGACCTTCTTTAATTTTTCACCCACCATTAGATAAGTGCACCTTCCACCCTATATTGTCGAGCTAGGTGGCTTCGTTGTCCTTTTGCCTCAACAACGAATCTTTTATTGATTAGAGGGGTCCTCCATTATCGTCTTTTAGCCAGGGATGTTGATTCTTCAAAGGTGACGGGACTGGCCACTGTCTCCTATTGGAAATTAGCATCCTATGCTTATTACAATGTATTCTTATATACTGTTACATTTGTAGAATACATGTATACTTGTGAATTATTGAGTCTTATTCTAAACTTGTTTTCTCTTATTACATTTTTGGTTTTTATTATCTAAAAACTCTTCCATTTTCTCTTCTTTTTAGAGAAATCGGGTTTATCTTATTTAACCTTGAAACCCTGTCCGAACAAGGGTTTTCTTCTGTGTTTGGCAGTAAGAACAAATTTTTTCTTCCCACCTTCCGATATGTATCATATTATATATTTTTTTCCTTGTTTATTCCGTTGCAGGAACCTTGTTTTCCCAGATTAGTTTCCTCTTATTTTCAAAGAGGCTTTCTGCAAATCTGGTTGTGTGTCCTATCATTGAATTTAACAGAAAAGACTCATTCATAGAGTTTTGGAAAATCTTGAACAGGTACTTCACTTTGTCCATCTCGGTAAGACAGACCCATAATCCTCAAGCTCGCCTTGTAGATATCTCTTCCTCGGTGAGGGCAACTATTAAAAGATTATTTGATGGTGGTGCCTTGGCTCTATGGTACGCCACCATGTCTGGTCTCTATAGTTTTATAAACTGAAAAATTGGATGAGACCATTTACCTGTGATTTCTGGAGCGGCTTGAGATAATCTTTAGCTCTAGTTTATCTCATCTACCCATATGTGGGTTATCTGTCATGAATCATGCACAATAGTCGATATTCATTCCGATAATTTTGAAATTTTCAAAAAACTAGGTGTGGTTGTGAATACCGAAGCAATTGTTCCGAAGTCAAACCATTCCCTAACATCCTGTGGGTTTACATTTGGGAGCATCCAAAGTCTCGGATACTTTCCAGACCAATCAACGGTAATTTTTCCTTGATTGATCACATTTCTTATAACCAATTTCTCTCATGTTCTTTGGTAAACCTAAAATGGAGAAACAGTTTGGTTAGTGTTAACCTGTCTTCGGCCCGTCTGGGGCCTTAGGTTAACATCTTCCTCTTTTACCCCCAAAGGTGCTGGGTTGACTCAGGTTGCCTGAAATTTCTTCTTAACTTTCCGAATTAATATTTTTATCAAAATCCGATAAAATACTTGATTTGGCGTTATCAGTCTTTTCACCGGTATTCGATGAAAAGCACTCGTCTGTAGGATGTCCTGTTTTTGGTATAAAAGTACCATGCTTGTTCATCGATGATGAACCTTTCTCTTGTATTTTTTTTTTTATCACCGATGGTGAACACGCCTTGTGGAGAGGACCTTCTAATGCATTCCATAAATGACACAGGTCCTTGCAGCTTGTATGGCTTGTTGGACTTTGTCCAAATCTGCCTTTTGAATATATGCAGCTGCTTCAGCTCGTGTTCTAAGCAACTCAAATGTCTTGTATAGTTCATCAAGGTTTTTCCTAAGGTGTCTTGCTCATATCATGATGGAATCCGCTTCAAGGATGTCCATCCCTTGTTAAGAAATCTGCAAGAACATTCTCATTAGATTTCACAATGACAATATCAAATAAATAATATTGGCATTCTGCTTGCCACCTGATAATACAAATCTTTTCAATTTTTAATTCGAGTTTATTTTTCAAAAAAAGCTTTTACATTTGTATTATCAATCTTTAAAGTAAATTCCTTTGCTAATAAAAATAAAGGTCATTTTTTAAATGTCTTTCAAACCACAAAAAATTCTTTCTCGTTAATATGTCATACTCTGACTTGTTGTTCTATAAACAACCCTCATGTGTATCTATATGATTCTTCACCACTAGCTGTCTTTCTCATGAGCACTGCTGCCTATCAGAAGTCGTTAGCATTTATGTAGACGATTAACTGATTCTCATCTTGAGGAATCACGAGTTTTGGCAAGTTACTGCAAACCTGTTTTAACTCTCAGACACGTTGGGAATAGATGTCTTCATATTTCCATTTGATCTTCTCATCCTTTTGTAATAAAGGACGGAAATCCTTGAGATATTTTGCTAAATCCTTGATAAACGAACCTGCATCCCATTTCCATTTGGTCTTCTCATCCTTTTGTAATAAATGACGGGAAATCCTTGCGATATTTTGCTTAAGTCCTTGATAAACGAATCTGCAAAATTAATCACTCCCAAAAAGCTTTGAATGTGCTTCTTATCTTTAAGAATATTTGAAAAATTGTGGATTTTTTCCACAATATGTTCCTGGAGTTCCATATCTGCATGGTCAATAATAACACCGAGAAACTCGATTTTATTAACCGCGATTATTGTCTTCTTTTCAGAAAGCACTAATTATTCTTTATGACATGCTTCAGAAAATATTTCAAGATGCTTCAAATGATCTTTCATATTTTTAGAGGCAATCAAAATGTCGTCTATGTAAGCAAACATAAACTCAAAATAATCTTTGAAAAGATTATCCATCTTTCTTTGATATATCTGAGGAGCATTTGCAAGTCCCATAGGAAGTACATTCCAGATATACTGACCTTGAGGTGTAGAAAAAACAGTTAATTTTTTTGACTCTTTTTCTAACTTAATCTGGTAGAATCCAGACTTACAATCAAATTTCGAAAATGTTTTTGATCCCTTAATGCAATCGATTAAGTGTTCTCTACTTGGAATGTAATAACCATCAAATTCAATAATCTTATTAATACCTTGATAGTTAATTACTAACATTGCTTTTCCTCTCTTTATTTCACCATGGTTTCTTACCAAAAATCCAAGGCTACTATAAAGAGAAATACCTGCTTCGATCAGATTGAGATCGATATGCTCTTTAATAATCTTTTACATATCCTTTCGATCTTCAATGTTCATCTGAATCGGCTTTTATCGAACCAACTCATATCGGTATTATTCTTTTACCTTTAGGGTTGCTTCAATCTGGTTTTTGTCCCACCAAGCTAAAAGATTCTCATTGAAATTCCTCTGGATTAGCCTTTTAACATTTTCGAGGGAAGTAAACTTTTCTCATTAATGTTAATTTGAGGTGATCCTTCTCGTATGACATTTTTCAGAAACTGAATAGCTTATTCATTTACCTCTTCCACCCCCTCTTGCTATAAAACAAAAGAGTTTTTCCAAATTTTCTCTTATCCTGCATTTTAGGATGAGTTAACTTGGAATTATTCTCACCATGTTTGCTGTGAAATTTAATAGACATAATCTTATTAAAAGCTTTCTCTCGCCGTAAAATCTATATCAAACTACCACAATTAGTAGTAAATGTTAACAGGTTCTTGTGATTATCCTGCTCATTTTTGCAAATGTTTGGATAAAATTATTACCCAACAAAATATCAGCACCTGTATCATGATATAGATTGGTGGCATTCTTACTTTATACTATGGAGTACCAAAGGTGCCTCCGATCATTATTCTTGATTCCCGAATGCCCTTATTGAGTATTAGGATCTTTTGGAAAAAATCTCTTCCTACAATAAGAGGTAAAGTTTCCACCGTTTCATTGGGGAAAACTCCTAGCTTTGCTGTGCAAATGTCTGAACCTGAGTCAATATAAGCTGCAAAATACTCCATCTTATATTGATTATATAATACCCCAACGGATATGTATATGGAAAAAACACTCGTCATTCAAAATCGTCTGGATCTTCTGGATATTTTTCATGTTTTTCCAGGATTCTAACATGGTTATCCTTAAGTTTGTTTGATTAAACTTAAACGCAACCTCTTGCAATCTTATAACATCTTGTATTTGATGAGTTTGACCTTGTCTTTGCATATTTCTCATAATGTCTAACAACTCATCTCTTTCTTTTAAGAGATCTTCAATCTCTTCCTCTATACGCAAACCTGGCATATAGAATAAAAATGAGTTTATTTTATCTTGATTATGTGTCCATCAAGATCGAACTCCATCCACTTTCCCTTTCTTCTCCAATGTTTGTGTTCCTCAAGAAAACTTAGACCAAGGGTCATAGAACCTTTAATTCTACCTGCAATTCCTGTAACAGATACTTCATAACCTGCTATGTTTAACAAGCTTTCATATCTATTTACACTCGGTTGTTATAAATGATATATCTCATCACAAGAAAATAAATTATCAGATTTAGATATATAAAAAACAATATGGATTTCTTTCCATCCCTCAGGGCAATTCATTTTTATATTCCTTACCCTAATCTTTTGTGGATTAAAATCCTCATATAGTTATTTTCCTTTTAGGCTTAAAATGAGATCTTGTTACTAATCTCAACATCATACCTTAATGATCTATTTAGGATCGGATGATCTTCAATTAGCAAATTAACACCTACTATTCTAGGTATTTGGATAGGGTCTGGTGTCATTACTTTGGAAAATTCCTTGAAGATTTTAGGAATTTCTATATACTCTTTCCTTAGGAACATATCTGAATGATGTGTATTAGAAAGGGCATACGCAATTCTATACGTGATAGAATATGGTCTATTACCTTCTTTCATTAGATCAATCCTTTTAAAGTCTTGATGAATGGTTAAGACTCTACTGAAATCCTGGTCCGCTAGGTTGTATGCAATCCTAGGATGAATGTTAAACATAAGCTTGCCAACATATAAATGTCCTACCATTGTACCAAGACAACTATCTCGTAAATTATTGATTTTTCTATCCATCACAAATAAATGTAATTCAGAATCAATTCTTTCTTTGAATGTAGCTTTAATTACTACTTCAATGGTTTCAATATGAATCCATTTCATAGTAACTGCTATTTCTTCTTTGATACGACTCAGTTCTCAAGAATTTCTTCTTTTGGAATAAGCTGCATATCCACTTTATTACCGATTAATTCCATAGAAATCAAAAACTCACCTGAGTTTATCCGGTATGGTGGTTGCGTTATCTTAATCCAATCTAGTTACAGAGTCGATTAAGACCTCCAATCTTAAATCCTTTGTATGGACTTAAGGTTGAATCTTATCGTATGATTCTTTATTGTTTTGTTTGAGATGGTCATTCTTGAAAAGAATCCTGATAGAATTTCTGAGGTTTGGAGTCTATCTTCCTGTTCACTGTGGCTACTTATCTGATTTTGTAGATGATCCATAGAAATCTTTTGAATCAGATTCGAACTCTTCTTCGTAGATGCTTTCATCTGAAGAGATATTCTCGAACTTATAAACGAGCACCAAATCACCGTAGAAGACTGCATCAAAGATATAGTGTGTTGGTTCGAACCGACGTACCTCTTTTTACTTTTATGGGCAATCGGGCAAAATATGTCATCTCGCACCGCACGTCCAGTAGTTGTAATCTTTGAAACTTTCATTAGCTCGAGTGTGAGCTCATTTGAAAGTTCTCCTTTTTGGTGTTTCTCCTGTTGTTCTTCCTATGGATCTAGATCCTTACGAAGAAAACCTGAAAGGACCAGATTTTTGACCAAATTTGTAAGATCTAGCCTTGATTTGGACCACCATGATCTTCCCCGATTGAAAGGCCTTCTGTATGATCCTCCTAACTTAGATCGAAACTCTCTTCTGAAGTGTTTCTTTCTTTTGCCCTGTTTCTCACGACTTGGTTCTCCAGTGATGCTTGGAAAATCATTAGTCGCAACAAAGAGGAGTTTTCTTTACTAATCCTCTTAATTTTTTCTTGTTCTTTTATAGTGTCATCTGATGACACCACTCTCTTAGGCTATCCTTTAAAAAGGGACATCCTTCTGGCCACTGAATCGACTCTTTCTAGAGGCACCTTGTATGTTTGTATAAGCATTCTTCTCCATGGACTGCATATTTTTGCAAAGAACAATTCTGTTGCAACATTCAATGGTATCTGAGCTTGGAAGTAATATTTGCAGAACCAATATATGTATTCATCTGCATAACATATACTTCTCAATTCGAGAGCATACAAAACTTGTGTAAATTCTCGATTCTTTTCTTCTTTTCTTTCATCAAAGTATCCATCACCGACGAAGTATACTTTGAGCAAGTGACTGATCTTTTCGATAATTTCATGAATATTATCTCCTGATCCGATCTCTTCTTTGATATGGGCCTCTGTACTATCCTATGTTTTCTTGGCTGAACCTTGTAGAGTGTTTTCAACTAGTTTGCTGAATTGGTCCTTATCAATGTCCAGCGTTGATGAGACAACTTTTAAGGATGTCATCCATTTATCGATCAAGGTTTCCATGTTCCTAAAATTGAGAATATCAGTTGTGAGCACCAATCCAAATGGATGCGTTGGCTCTAACATCGTTTTTGCCCAAGGGCTATTTGATGCTACTTGATTCCATCCTGGTCGTCTCCTGCGTCGATCCACAAAGGTATTATGGTCGACTTGATCCTGTCTCCATGTTCTTCGGGTGATCGGTACTTCAGCACTTTGGACGGGTACCTCAACGCTCGTACTCCCTTCTTCTTGTTTGAGAATAGGATCATTCATCTTAAGATTAACCAGATCTACAATTCCTAGATTGAAAAGTGATTCGGTTAATTCTGAGATGTCTACTCTTGAGACTTCCATCAGACTTGTCGGATGATGTCGAGCAAGAGTTCCTCGTAACTTTTAGACTTCAGGACTTCTGTAGCCTTTCATTTGGGAATGATTGGTTTGTCTCCGAATGCATCTTTGAATCTTTCGTTCATCGATCTACCTGTTTCCCTGGATAACCTTCTTTTCAGATCTATAATTTCTTTTTTCAGATCTGAAACTTCTTGTTGGATCTCTCGCATATAGATCGACACATCTTCTCCATCTGTCCACCATAGTATATGATGGTCTTCTGAACTTTTCTAAGGTCTTGTGTGACCTTAGATGTGTCTGGAACAATTATGTCTCAATCTTTGCTGGATGTCATTAAAATCCTGCACTTGTTTTATCTCGAAATAATTTTTGAATACATTTTTCTTGATGTTCTCCTCCCATTAGGCATAAAAAATTCAATATTGTAAATATTTTTAATTATTTCTTCAATAAATCCTGAAGCTCTGATACCATTTTTCGAAGGATCGGATCCGTAATCAAATAGATATGTGGATTGGTTTTTTCTTTAAATATCCTAAGTATTGGTGAATACATGACAAGTGTTCTCTACTTGAAATGTAATAACCATCAAATTCAGTAATCTTATTAATACCTTGATAGTTAATTACTAACTTTGTTTTTTCTTTCTTTATTTCACCATGGTTTCTTACCAAAAACTCAGGGCTACTATAAGGAGAAATACCTGTTTCGATCAGATTGAGATCGATAAACTCTTTAATAATCTTTTGCATATGCTTTCGATTTTCAATATTCATCTGAATCGACGTATATCGAACCAACTCGTATTGGTATTGTTCTTTTATCTTTAGGATTACTTCAATCTGGTTTTTGTCCCACCAGGCTAAAGGATTCTCATTGAAATTCCTCTGGATTAGCCTTTTAACATTTTCGAGGGAAAGTAAACTTTTCTCATCAATGTCAATCTGAGGTGGTCCTTCTCGTAGGGCATTTTTCAGAAACTAAATAGCTTCTTCATTTACCTCTTCCATCCCCTCTTGCCTATTTCGAAGGATCGGATCCACAATCAAATAGATATGTGGATTGGTTTTTTCTTTAAATATCCTAAGTATTGGTGAATACATGGGAATTGTTATACCTCTCAAACTAGATCACAAGTATAAATACAAGTGTTTTTTGGGGCACGAGAGAGGTTTCCAACCATTATATCCGAACTAACACTTAAGGATATAAAACATGATTTTATGAAAATGGTTTGGCATTGATAAAATTGGAGTGGCAAAAATACATTCCATATGGGATCTTAGGGTGTTGACTTGATTTTGGGTAGTTTGGGGTATTATTATAGTGTATTGAGTATTTTGGTTTTTTGTTATAGATTTTTGGGTAGATTTAACCATTACCCCTATTTAATTTCTTGAAGTGATGTTGTAATCTATGCTTTTGTAGTATATTTAGTTAACTATTTATTTGAAATAGTATAGTAAGACATACACATAGTATAGTTCTCATCTTGAAACCTCCCAACCAAGCACATCCTAATTAGTTTTAAGCCCTTGAACTTTTATACTAAAATTCTTTTATATTTATATAGTTTTCGTAAGCCCTTGGACTTTTAAATTTTATTTTAGTAGTAAATTCTTGAGTTTTTTAATTGTGTATATTACTAAACTTCTCCTATGTAGAAATTAACTTTATTTAGATAAACAAAACAATAGTAGAAACTAATGAAGGGCTTAACAAAATAAGATTTGAAAAGGATAATGCACCCAAAAACAAAGTAACTAATGTTAAAGTGATTATTTAGTTAATAGACTTAATAAAACAAAGTAAATGAACTTGAGCTAAAATAAATTTAAAAATTGTATAAAGGTCATGAGCTTAAATAAAACATGCATTTTGTGTTCATATAATGATCAATTGGACCCACATTATATTCTAATTTATAGTCTCTTCCATATGATGTTTATACATGTATAGTCACATTCTTATTATTAATTAGCATCTTTGCGTAAAATTTATATATGTTGATACATTAATTAGGCCCCATCATCTATACATACTTGCATGCCTTTCTTTTTTAAGGAAATTTATCCCATCAACTTATAACTGTTTCTCACTCTAAAAACTAATCATGTTTGATGGTGATTTTTTATGATAATTAAGTATGATTATTCTATCAAATTGCGGCGACTACAAGATACTATTATATACCTGTCTATCTATTTTTAATGATTGTTAAATCTGTGTCATTTTCATTACCTAGATGTGCTCTGTTTTGTTTAATTTTATTACAATATAATTTCTTAAGTATAGGAGTAGACTTTTACTTACAGAAATGTCTTTTTTTTTTCTTAGAGTGGATGTTTAGAATTTTATTTAGAAAATGAAATATGAGGCAAGCCAGATAGCAACATGGAGAAATATGATAAAGGGTGTCATCCTCAATTCTAAAAAGATGAATGAGAAAATTATAAAAATAAATTATTTGAAAATTATATGATATCTACACTGGATTATGGTTGTCAAGATGATGTAATCTTGAAATATGTATTTGGATTGAACTATAATTTCTATTGAACCTATTTTATACATATATGTGGAAAAGTTGTTGTCTTTAGATATTTTCTTGTATATGAATAAGGAATGACAAGTGATCGTGGTGTTGGTGGAAGAGACCCTACATGAAAATATTGCACAGCCATCCCGGACACCAAAATGCACTCTTTGTAATTTTTGTAATCTTACGATTATAAGTGGAGGTATTACACGTTTCAAGTATCACTTGAGCCACACGGACCCACATAAAAATGCACGTCCATGTACAAATGTACCCCAGAGGTTAAGAAAGAGATTCGTGATTACTTTAAAGCTAAGGAGATTTTAAAAGGGAAGAAAGCTGCCAAAATAGATGAGATTAGATTAGAATTACGAAGGGGGTTATATGATGAGGCGAGTGAAGATGATGATGATGACGACATTGTGTATCCTGAGAACATTATACATCAAAATGAACGACAACAATATCATGTTGCCGTCATACAATTTAGGGCAAGTGAGTGGGATAGAGATCAAATGCATAACATTGGACGTAGCAAAAGAGGCAGTCAAAGTTCTCGTCGAATGAATGTGGATCCATCAGCAGCACCATCTTCATATAAGTCGCAAGATGCAAGACAGAAAAAGATAAAGAGTATGTTTTCTAATGGAAACGTTGGAGAAAAATGGCTAGGATAGAGAGTAAATTTTTCATTTACAATAATGTACCACCAGAGAAAGCCCGATCGCATTATTTTCGAAATATGATCCAAAGTGCACAGGAAAATGGTGTGGGCGTCAAACCACCAACTCGATATAAGATAAAAAATAAGTATTTGGATATGGAGTACACTGAAATGAAGGTGCATGTGAACAAATAAATGGAAAAATGGAAGACATACGGGTGTACAATCATGACCAATGGATAGACAGGGCCAACAAAATTGTCAATCCTAAACTTCATGGTCTATTACAAAGGAAACACTATGTTTTTTAAATCTGTTGATGCATTAAATAAGATCGAGGATCATAAATACATCTATGAACTACTTAAAGAAGTGGTGAAAGAGGTAAGAATGAATAATGTGGTTCAAGTTGTTACAGATAGTGGTTCAGCTTTCGTGAAGGCTGGAAAAAAGCTCATGCAGAAATATAATTTGTGTTGGGCACCATATTGTTGGGATTTCAGTGTTTAGATTTTGATGAGACAAACCAATCATGTAATAGGAAGTTTTGAGTACCCCATTTTCACATTGTTTAAGTGAATAAATAGACTAGAATTGAGTCTTGAGTCAAGCTTTGAAATGGAGGTTAAAAGAGGATAAAGCTGCATCTAAGCTTTAAAGGAATATATCGCTGCAAGAAGGCAGGATACAGTATCGCTGCATGAAGGCAGGATACAGCAAAACAAGGAAGAACGGCGTGCAGCATCGCTGCAAGAAAATGATACAGGAGTACTGCTAGAACGGAAATACAGCAGCACTGAAAGAATGCATCAGCTGCTCAAGGACCAAGGATACAGCGCAGACTTACAAGTCAGTTAAGTAATACAGCGCCAACTACAAGACGAAGTATCCTGCAAATCCCAGGAAGGATAAATGCAGTACGAGGAACGGAGATCCAAGCAGGGACAAAAGAGCCGTTCAAGAAAAAGTCAAAGTAGCAGACACGGAGCCAATAAGAAAATGCCACATGGACTGACGCGCCGCAGAAAGCTGCGAGCCGCAACTGCCGCATTAAATGCTCCAAAAGGAAAGGTCAGGTCGCATTAAATGCGAACCATACTTTGGCCAGGCTATTTCAAATTCAAAAGAGGGATGTCTCCTTCAACGGACATCTTCTCCTACAAGTATAAATAGAGGTCGAGGAGCACTAAAGCTGGTTACTATTACTGAGATCTAAAATTTCATACGCGAAAAATTCTAAGCTTACAAGATCCAAATATTCAAGTCTACAATCAGTTTCAGTCACTCAACCTATCGATGTGAAGCAAGTTCAAGCTGAAAGATTCCTTACGGATTCAGAAGCTCACTTCGAAGCACAAGTTGAAGAAAACCTTTTTATCCTTTTAACCTTGTTGTTGTGTGCTTAGGTTGTTTTAGTGGTGTCAAGCAGTTGATAGGAGAGATCCTTGCTGTTTGTTTTAGTTGTCTAGAGTTAGGCAGCTTCCCTGTGTGGGAGTGTAGAACCCTGTGTGGGTTAGCCTTTGAAGTTTGCAGTTGCTGTGTGTAGGCTGGACTTCAGTAGGTGGTTTGCTTTGTAAAGTTGATAGATTGTTAGGGGTGTCCTGTAAATCAATTTTGCTTAACAAAGTTCCTGCTCGAGGAGCAGTAGAGTGGACGTAGAAGGATTACACCACCTTCGAACCACTATAAGCCATAAGTGTTTTTATCGCTTTATTTATCTGCGCTTATTTTCTGCATCTATATATCTATCTCATCATAAAACGTTTGATAGAAACATTCTTGTGTAAAACAGCCTTGTGTTTAAAAGTATATTTCCGCTGCGTACAAAACTCCAGGTTACAGCGTGCAGCACTGCATTCTAGCGCTGCAAGCAGTAACCATCTATCGCTGCAAGCTCAAGTAACTTGCAGTGCAGAACGGTTGTTTTAAAGATTCTGAAAAATCGACCAAGGTTCATTCACCCCCCCTCTGAACCTCGGACACCACTTGGGACCAACATATATATTGCACACTGTATTGACATGTTCTTTGAAGATATTGGAAAACAGATTTCTATTAAGACAGTAATTGTTAAGACGAGGCAACTGACGAATTATATTTATAATCATGGGTGGTTGCTGGCTCAAATACGAAAGGTTTGCCAAGGAGACATAGTAGGCCCAGATGCAACTCGTTTTGCTACAAATTATATAGCACTAGATAGTTTGTTGAAGAAAAAATCTAGCCTGAAGCAATTGTTTATGAGTGATGAATGGGTTGAGAATTGTATGAACCACACAGAGGTAGGTAAATCAGTTGAAAAGTTTCATTCTTGACAATACGTTCTGGTATCAAGTAAGACATGTGGTGGAAATGTATGTTGGTCCCAAGTGGTGTAGGTTCAGAGGGGGGATGAATGAACCTTGGTCGATTTTGTAAATCTTTCGAAAAATCTTTCTGCTCTACAAGTTACTTGAACTTGCAGTGCTAGATAGTTACTGCTTACAGCACTATGATGCATTGTTGCACTGTAACTAGAGTTTATACGCAGCGGAAAATATGATTTATAACACAAGGCTGGTTTTCACAAATATGCTTCTTTTAAAAACGTTTATGCTTATGAGATAGATATGTATAATAAAGAAATAAGCACAGATAAGAAAGCAATAAAGCACTTATGGTTTATAGTGGTTCGAAGGTGGTGTAATCCTTCTACGTCCATTCTACTGCTCCTCGAGCAGGAACTTCGTTAAGCAAGATTGAATTATAGGACCTTCCTAACAATTTATCAACTTTACAAAGTAACAACCTACTAGAGTCCAGCGTACATACAACAACTGTAAACTTCAAAGGCTAACCCACACAGGGTTTTACACTCACACACAGGGAAGCTGCCTAACTCTAGACAACTATACAAACAACAAGGATCTCTCCTATCAACTGTTCGACACCTCTAAAACAACCTAAGCACACAGCAACAAGGTTAAAAGTATATAAGATTTGTTCTTCAACTGGTGCGGTGAAGTGAGCTTCTGAATCCTTCAAAGGATCTTTCAGCTTTGAGCTTGCTTCACTTCACAGAGGTTGAGTGACTGAAACTGATGATAGATTTGAATGTAACTTGAAAGCTTGTGAGTGTTTTGCACAAATGTTTCAGTCACCAGCTTCAGTGTTTCTCATCCTCTATTTATACTTTTATGAGAAGATATCCGTTGAAGGAGATATCTCTCTTTTGAATTTGAAGTACTTTGACCAAAAGCATGGTTCACATTTAATGCGACTTGACTTTCTCTTTCGGAGCATTTAATGCGGTAGTTGTGGCTAGCAACTTTCTGCAGCGCGTCAGTCTACGTGGCATCTTTGTATTGGCTCCATGTCTGCAACTTTGATCTTATCTCGAACGTCTCTATTTATTCTTGCTTGGATCTTCGTTCCTCGTACTGCATTTATCCTTCATCGAATTGTAGGATACTTCTTGTTTGTGATAGGCGCTATTGGCTGTTTGGACAGTAAGCTCTGCGCTGTATCCTAGGTTTGGGTGCAGCTGATGTCTTCTTACAGTGCTACTGTAACTAAGACTTGCTTGCAATATCTTCAAACAGTACTGCTGTATCTTTTTCTTACAATACTCATGTATCCTTTTCTTACAACGATGCTGCACGCCGTTCTTTATTACTTTGCTACGGTGTTGTACATTCTTTCTTGCAGCGATGTTGTATCTACTTTCTTGCAACAGTATCTTTTCGATAAGCTCGATGCAGCTAAGTAACTTATGAAAACCTCCATCTTTCAGCACTTATATCTAGACTCAAACTAGTCTATGACTTCACTTAAACATTGAGGAAAATGGGGTACTCAAAACTTCCTAATACATATATGTTTTGTCTCATCAAAATCTAAACATTGAAATCCCAACAATGTATGAGCCATTATATCAAATACTTCGGGTCGTGGATATCGAGGTTGTTCCGATCATGCCGATCTTATATGATTTGTTTCGTATTATAAAATAAAAAGTCCAAAATGTAAGATCGTCACAGTGGGTACTTAACATTATAAATGATAGATGAGAGAACACACTTTCACATCCTCTATATGTTGCAGGTACTATCATGTGCTTTATCCTAATATCAGACTTGTATACAATATATGATGTACTTACTGTGCAACAAAATTTTGCAGCTTTCTACTTGAATCCAAGATTTCAATATAGCTAAGGAGTTAGTGAAGATATGACTCTGATTCAAGCAGTGCATGAAGTGTTCAACAAACTTGAACCCAATTCAGAAGGCATAGGCCAATTTGGAAATGAGGTATAAAAATCAGGCATTATAATATATTTTATATGACTACTATAGTACTAGTTACATCAACTTTATGGACTGAATGTTTGGATAATTGTGTGAATTTGCAGATCACCTATTTTTGTGATGCGAGAAGAGGATTCAGTGATCGTGCTACGGTTTTATGGTACCTCTCTTTTACCGATTATAAATATTATTTCTAATTATTGGACACTTTATATTATTGACATTTATTAATGCTTCGCAGCTGAGTGGTGGGTTATGTATGGCCAATCATCACCTACACTTAGAAATCTGGCCATAAGAATATTGTCACAAACAATGTCATCTTCTGCTTGTGAAAGAAATTGGAGTATATTTCACTAATACACACTAAGCAGCAAAATCGACTTGCATATTCAAGACTTGAGAAACTTGTCTTTTGCTACTACAACATGAAGTTAATGATACGAGATATGGAAGCTAAAAATGACAATGTTGCTGGGCAAGACTATCTTGATGTAGTTGATGTAGCTGCTGAAATTGGTGATGAAGAAGAAGATCCATTGTTTCAATGGATTCGGCCTATCCACATGGACAACGCTGAATGAAATTTGGATCCAAAAGTTGCATCAGCCGCTCGTGAATATGGCATGGACGTGTCTCACATAATGGAAGAAGATGTTGGTGCCGATACTGGTTGTTCAGGATCATATGGGGATAATTCGACAAATAGTGGAAGCATCGGTGGTGGTGGTGGTGGAAATGAAGAAAATTATACTACCGAAAAAGCCATTGCAGTTAAGTCCATTTACCGATAAGCATGATTTCACACATGCAACACAAGATTTTGACCATGGAAGTAGAGCAGGTGGTGCAGGGATTAGTGCTATTGGAAAGAATTATGGAAGAAGACATGATTTTAACTAGAACCAAGATGAGAGCTCAAACACTGATATTGAATTACTTTCTATGAGTCTTGATTCAATGATTATGCGCAATGATCCTTACAATGTATATCAACCATCGTATTCTCATGGTAGACATAGCTGGAACCAAGATGAGAGCTCAAATACTGATATTGAATCACTTTTTATGAGTCTTGATTCAATAAGTATGAGCAATGATCCTTACGATGCATATCAACCATCGTATTCTCACGGCAGACATAACACTTCACAGATTGATTAGTCTAGTCAAAATCCTTTTTATAACTCACTACTTGAAATGTCCCATGGAGGTTCAAACATGCATCAACATAGTCAACCATAATCGGTCAATCCACATTACCAAATTTATGGAAACATAGTTAGAAGAAGTAAAGAAACCTATGAAAGTTATCTCCATGATTATGCTAAAGATTGGTCTAGTATCTTAAGTTGGTATCAAAATTGATTGACTCAAGATGACATGTCATCTTATTCATTTGAACCTCATAGGAGATCAAGTTATTAATAGGTCATGTATTAATTGTTAATGATAATTTGACATGTAAACCAATATGAGACAACATTTATATAATAGTTTATCTTTTAATATTGGTTGTAAACATATCTTTTTGTTTGAAATTTTACTTCAATATATATTAATATTCATTATAATATTATGTAAAGTGCTAAATACATTTTCAATTTTTTTCTCGAAATTATCGAAATTTCCACAGATATCGATATATCTGTCGATATATTCGTAAAATTAAGGTACTGATATATCCATAAATACCGATATTTTTGTCCTTAAACTAAATGAAGAGTAAATATGTAACGCCCTAGTCATATCAATTAAGAAAATACTGTTTGTAACGCCCCGTTCCCCTTTAATTAGAAATAGGTTGTCACTCTTTACTTATTTAGAAATTAAAGAAATTATAATTACTTTCTAATATACAGCGGAAGACTTAAAATGAAGACACGAGAGCTTTATACATATATATATATATTTTTATTTTTAAAAATCGTAGCACATATACAAATATATATCCAAAACTAGTTCGTGTCTTACCCAAATTTCTAGGTAAAATGTTCATACCAAAAGCCTATCTAAAATTACACGACAAACATATATACATGACAGGATACAAGTCTAAGCCTATAGTTTATCATACTATACATATTTAACAACTTATTGTTCTCAAAAGGAAACATTATTCTAGTACAATTTTATAGATACAGTGAGAAGTCAGCCCAGCTTGCTACATGTCCACGTCATCATCTGCCGAGCCTGAAAATATAAAAAGAAAACATCATGAGACACTTCCGGAAAAGGATCCCAGTGGGATAACTGTACTCTCTAATATATACTGAAGCAATTAAATTAATTAGCACATATTACATGTCCTTCAGGCACGCTCACCATGGACCATACATAACATAAAGGAATGTGGGAGTCACTCGCCCACTAAACCTTGCTTTCATAGACCAGACACTCTCATCCTTAAGGTCATTGTCCGATAGTGAAACAACTACAGGTTATAGCTACAGAGCTTCAGCCGTAGATTTTCATACATAACTATTTAATTTAATCATCAACATATAGTAAAGTATAGAAGTTACTCACTTGTACGTTGATAGTGTAAGGATTGCTTCTAGATTCACCGATCGTCTCGACTGCACTTGACACACTTAACTGATTAGCGTCTTATGTCATATAAAACAATATTTGTATTTTATATTAGCTTTCTTAATCTAAAGTATAATCATACTTATAACTTAGTTGTTAAGCATTTAAACTAACAATTTCAGAACTAAAATGACACATAAAGATGTAATATTTTTAATAATTCATATATAATTCCTAAAATCACATAACTTCTTTTAGTATAACATACTGAAATTTCATAAATTTTAACTGCTTGTGCAAGGAATTAAAAATCACACATTTAACTAGTTTTTCACTTCAATTCTAGCTCCAAAATAGTCTATTTTGAAAAATTTATCAAATATTATAGGATTCATAAAATAATTTCATATTTTCGAAGAATTTAAAAAACATGTTGAAGTATAACATATAAAAATATCAACTACAAATAAGGTTTACATAATTAGTTACGAATTTTCTAAGTTGGTTGAAAACAGGGTACTTTATATGGTGAAAACATGTTTTCTTGTAATTTCAGTTTTACTTGAAAATTCCCAAGGTAAATTTTCTCTCGTTCTTAAGAAAAAATAATATAAGCTTAGTAAAATATGGCTTATGAATATGATTTAAATAAATAGTTATAAATTTTAGAACTAGACTGAAAATAGGACATGACTCTATGCAGAAAACAGCCTGTGTTGAAAAATTCAGCATAAATCATACAAAACTCCAAAAAATTGCATACCAATTTTCTGTACATACCTAAGAATTGGTTCTAAAACATAGTAAAGGATCATACATAAATTCAAAGGATACAGTTCAGAAACATAATTTGATTCGGACCTAAAAACAGAACATATATTCTGCAACCAGGGCTGAAAATATGTTTTCTTGGCAAAAATCATCATAAATTGTACAAGGTTCTAAAAATTACATGATAAATTTTTACATCTCTATAAGAACTTTTACTACAACATAGTGAAATATGACATGTATATATGTTTTCAATAATTAGTTATGAAATTTATAACAAGACCAAAAACAGGACATTACCTACCTAGAAAACCGACTATGTTGTAAAATTTGGCATAAATCGTATATAATTCAAAAAAATTGCATACTAAAATTCAGAGCATACCTAAGAACTGTTTATAAATCATAGTAAAATATTATACATAAAATAAAAGGGTACAATTCAAGAAAAATGTTTGATTCAGACCCAAAAATGAGATAAAAACTGTCTCTGAACAACTTATCTTAGAAAATTCATATAAAATCGAGTTTAACCTCCAAATCTTTTGAAATTTGACACACATGTTCTACACTTCATATAAGAGATTATGTTGAAAGGGTTTAGCTTAAATCGATTCCTATATCACCCAGAATATTTACGAACAGAGAAGCAGAACATAAATGAAATTATAGCATAGAAACCTATTTTTTTTCATTCAAGAAATTCATAAAACAATTTAATCTCAACCCTAACTCCAAGAACATCTTTGGACTTCATAATATATGCTAAAAGTAAGAAAATATGAGAAAATAGAAAGTTTTAGCTAAAATAACCTTCAAAGTTTGTAAGGAAGAGCTTTGATGTATTTTGATCTTTTCTTCTTTGGTGAGTTTTGTTTCTCTTCTTTACTTGCTATGTTCAACTACTTATGCCTTATTTTGGTTCTCTTCACATGGTTTGGACCAGAGAGAGAGAGAGAGAGTTTATCTTGAAGTAATGGGTATGATGCATCTCATGAAGTGAAGTAGGATGATGAGGTGGCTGGTCTAGACTATAGTTTGCTTATTCATATCTTACCATGGAAGTTTCAAATAAAATAAATTTATTTGTTATCTTGATATTTTGTGAAAAATCTCATATGTATGTATACACGTATAGCTTGTCTCATATTTATTTATTTATTTTACTTTGGTGTCTTATATTATTAAAGAGACTAATAATAATAGTATAAAGCATAAATCATATAAGTGTAAAAATTAAATAGTATAAAAATAAGTATTAAAATTTACATAGTATCGTGGTTATTTTACTATTTACTATAATGTATGCTCGTTCAAGTAAAACGTTTTGATTCATAAAAATACATATAAAGATCATAAGTAAAATTTCATAAAAGAAGCATTCGAAAGCGGTAAAGAATAAAATTAGCATATGAGCTTAATATCATATAGTTCATTTAAAATTAACTAACATCTTATCTTTTACTTCCATTCATAAAATTAACTAACATCTTATCTTTTACTTCCATTCATATGTGTTGAGTGAGTGGAGATCGAGCTCGGTTTCTTCTATAAGTTATCCTGTAAAATCCTTAAAATCTCGAAATAACCATTAGATCATAAAAATTTTAAAATTATCGATCATATTATGATTTCTAAATCATAATTTTAAATAATATAAGAACTTGCACTTAAATCATTTATGCTTAAACGATAAAAGAAATTTTATAAAATATGCAATGCAAGGTTTTCTTGAAAATGGGGTGTTACAAAATATATATCAAAAGATAAAAATACACCTACAGAAAAAGAAAAAAGAAAACAAAAACGATATTTTGTTGAAATATTGTTGAGCTCAAATCATGATATCGAGACAAAAAAGGTTGACAAACTTTTTCATCAAAAATATCCACAATTTTTCAGTAAATATGGATTTCCGTAAATTCATAGTACAAAATGTTTGAATATTGAGGAAATATTAGTGAAATATCAAATTCCGAAAATATTAATAATATATATTGTATTTTAGTAAAATTTTATAATGAATGACATTAAATTTTAAAAGAAAAAAAGAATATATACATTAAAATAATATTATAATTTACACATTATAATTATAACATGTATTGAATCAAAATTATCAAAGTTGAAATAATTATCTACACTACACTACTTAAATAATTGCCTTCATATAATTCTTAAGATTATTCCTTCAAATAATTATCCTACATTGCTCCAAAGTCCAAACATTACACCAATTTTCACGGGAATGCATAAAAAAAAATATTACCTCTCAAACCACAAAATTTAATTAATATTCAAAGGATTCTTGCCACCAATCTAGATGGATTTGAATCGATAATCAAACCAGCTTGACCATCAATTCAAAATTCAATCGGTCGAATAGATTCAATTCGAAATTCAACCTTTTATAATAAATTTCAATAATATTTTTGAATTTTTGTCATATTATATAATTTTCTATAAAAATGTAGATGATGATACAAAAATCACTTTTAGTAATAAATATTAATGATAACACTAATTCTTTTGTGCAAAATCCATGTAATCGGGGTCGACCGACCTGAATCCACGAGATTTGCCTTTTTTGGGTTAATTTCAATTTGCTATCTGAATTATAACATTTTTTTTCAATAGGTGTATAAACTCAATTTTTTTTCCAATCACTAGCCAATCTCTTCAAATTTTTCAGTTGCTACTCAAAACACATTTTTCAGCCAAAAT
The DNA here is from genome assembly GCA_028654395.1 of Scutellaria barbata. Classification (NCBI taxonomy): domain Eukaryota; kingdom Viridiplantae; phylum Streptophyta; class Magnoliopsida; order Lamiales; family Lamiaceae; genus Scutellaria; species Scutellaria barbata. Next base: position 103,473 of record JACJVH010000349.1, read on the forward strand.
TCACCGGAAAACTCTAAAATTCATGATATTTATATGTCAAAACGATCCTCTTTCGAAGTCAAATTATAACCCTAAATTAATTTAAAGATTTTTGTTTGATTTAAATTCAAATCGAATAAAAAATGTTCAAAACCCTAGAATGATTTTTGTTCAATTCGTGATCAGGTCGAATGAGAATCATGAAATTGACATGAGGTTATTATATGGTTTCGAATAATGATCATTTTGGCATATGAATCATGCATTTTTTTACTAATATTTGAAAGTGATTGCATTTTCAAGTTTTCAGGTGAATTTTAGCCGGAAGATATGTGTTTGGGGTAGCAACTGGAAAATTTTGACGAGATTGGCTAGTGATTGGAAAAAAAAATTGAGTTTATACACCTATTGGAAAAAAGTGTTATAGTTCAGGTAACAAATTGAAATTAACTTTTTTTTATATGTTGACCTTTATGTACAAATTTGGTGAGCTTTATGTACAACTTTTGTGATCTTTATGTACAAATGTTGTATTGTAACTTACTAAGCAAATATTTGTAAATAAAGATCACATGAATAAATAAGGGTCATATCAGTATCATATAAATGTATTTACGTACAAATTTTATTGAAATTTTTCCTTTTTTTCTAAGTTATTGTATATAAATGTCATAACAATGCAATATAAAGGTCACACCAATACAGCATAAAGGTTTTGACTTGAAGTAAAAAAAAAATACGTGAATTTGGGTGGACCCGAATTACATGTGTCATATACACTAGTTATACAGTAGAACACACTAATGATAATAATTATAATGATAATTCAAAATCTTTGTTAATAAAATCAAAAGTATATCTCCTCAATTTAAAAACAAAGAAAACTCATCAAGTTTAATAATGCATCAATTTGCTCTTAAAAATGAATATATTTTGAATTTCTTATAACTTATTTAGGAAATTGTTCCATATTAAATTTTTTTTTATAAGTTTCTAATAGAAGTTGCTCACATGAAAACATAAAATCAAATAAAGGATGAGAGATTATAGTATAAAATGTAAGAGTTTGTTCTACATTGATCAGCAAACTACAAAAACATAAAAGTCATGCAGTATATATGTTGCAAATGTATGATTTTATCACATATTGGTTGGAAATCAAAGTAGCATCGAGTCCAGTCATTATAAATGACTAGCAATGCAGTATATATGTTGCAAATGTATGATTTTATCACATATTGGTTGGAAATCAAAGTAGCATCGAGTCCAGTCATTATAAATGACTAGCAATGCACTCGTGGGATGCGCGGGATTAAATATAACTGCCTATTTTTTTATATAAATTATATATATATTATTTTAATTTATATTTAGAGTCAATTATCTTTTTTTTATATAGATTAAGTAATCTGATTCAAGTTACAAAAAACATCAAACTAAATTAATTGATTAGTTGCATAATATGATAAATTGAGTGTAATATCAATGTTTATATCCGAGCAGTGCACGCATGCGATGCACGAGATTAAATATAAAATTATCTATTTTATTATTAATATATTTATATTATTTTAATTTATATTTAAAGTCAGTAGTTCGCTCCAATTTACAAAAAATTAAGCAAAATAAATGGATTATCAAACTAAATTAATTGATCAGTTGCATAATATGATAAATTAAGTGTAATGTTTATATTGTCGTTTACAAATTTTGAAATATTTCTTTGTACTACATTCGTCGCTCTATTAATTTATCCATCCTCTTTATCACATATCAAAATTTTAAGTCTCTTATGGTTAGTGACTCTGGAGATTGCAACATACAATTGTCCATTAACATCTATTTTTTAAAATACAGACCAACTTGATTTAGAGACCAACTATGACTCTTGTTGATGGTAATTGCATATGATACAATGAGTGAAAATTGTCTTTTCTGAAACTTGAACGACAATCTCAGATCAGAAGGAGTAAGCGTCATCCTAGGTATTAAAACCGTGTTTCCTGCATTTTCTTCGGACATGATCTTTGTTTGCAAGAAAGAAATTAAATATTCTCTCAAAACACGCAAAGTAGGTATTATAACTGTGTTTCCTACATTTTCTCCGAACATGATCTTTGTCTGCAAGAAAGAAATTAAATATTGTCTCAAAACACGCAAAGTAGATATGCGTTTTCAACTTTCACAACCATTTTCTCCTTTCTTGTGGGATGATGGAGAGAATTCAATGTGTAGCTTCCTTTTAATGTTCTTTTTTGTCTCCAACTTCAAGATCAAGATCAACGTTTGAGCTTCCATTCACACTCAACTTATTTGGTGTGCTCATCTCATCATCAAAATGAACATCCTAATAAGGAAAATAAAATCGACTTGTCATATAAGAGTTATCATAATAACTATACATATCATATGCTATAAAAATGTTAAAATATAATACCTTATCATTGAAAGAATTAAGTCTTGATCTCTACAATTTTTTTTGTATTACATTGGAAATTAGGTAATAAAAAATACAAATGTTAATTCATACTATTATAAATATATTAACTTACTTAACTCTCACAATTTGTAGCATCAAATCTATCTTTTAAACCACGATCCTCGATCAATTTCACCACTAAGAATGAGTCATCATATTTTCGATCACTTCGATATTGATCAACGATGAACTTAACCTTGAAAAGAACATCACTTTTGTTCAAGTTCTCTAATTCTTCAAGAAGATGCTCAGGATTCGCTTCCTATATTTAAAAATAATATAATTTTAATATTATAACATGTATGGATTTGAAGACTAACCAAAAAAATAATAATATTTTAAACAACTAAAATTTAAAAAACCTACAATTTTAGCTTTATAGTCAAATG
>JACJVH010000350.1:0-59060 GCA_028654395.1 Scutellaria barbata
TGTAATGATGTTATAAAGTGTATAAATATGAAATTGTATTTTTTTTTCCTAAATAATAATTGTCAATCAACAATACCACTTAAAATTGATTACACAAAAATAATAATATTTAGATATTTTTTAAAAGCTGATTTGAAAATAGAATTAGTGTTAGGTCATTCAATTAGTAGAAGTCGATAAATTTCTTAGTCAATTCTAGCCCTCTTGACATGCCTAACTTCGTCAAATATTACCAAATTTGTTTAACATTTAATAAACGGAAAAGGGTAGTCTTAATCATGTACTTTTTTTGATTTTATTATTTTAGTTGGTAATATTTTTTAAAGAAAATTAAACAACAACAAAATTGGTTTTGTGTATCTTATATTTTTATTAAATTAGTCAATTAAAATGAATAAATTGAAATTCATAATCCTTTAAAGTGTCGTGTAAAAATAAGTCAAAGTTGTTGACAGTCAACTTTTTCTCAAATAATTACTTATAAATCTATCTCATATGATTTTTTGTGATTTGATAATAATGTTACTATATGTATTTGTACAATTTTTATTTATTTTTTAAAATGTTATTCTTTCAAACGAAAAAATAGCATAGAATCCTTTTTTTTTATGGAATTAAATTAACTTATAGATAATAAATAGAATATTCTTGTATGTATATATTTGTTTTATTATACTTTGAATATTTATTTGGAGGTATGATTGTCTGTCACAGTCAGTCCTACGAGGCTTTTATGTAAATAATATATAACCCAACTTGGTCTTTTAAATATTGAATAAGTTAAATTAAGCATTTCAATGGCTTTTTTTGACCACCAATTATATATAAAAATGGAAAAATGGAGGAATTTAAATTGCTCACCAGTATGGACCGTTTCATGTTATATATATATATATACGAAGATATTCAAATTTTTTACATGTGTTATTAATATAGATTAATTTACTAATGACACAATTTAGAAGTAACTAATATCTTAAACATTATTATAATATTTTTCTTTCTATGTATAGTTAACCAATCAATTAATTATAATGAGTAGACTACATATTTTGAAATGAATAGAGATACTGCAAATAATATTTAAAATATAAATGCAATTCAATAAACATAATAAAAACATTACATGGGTCAACAATATTCCACACGCTCAGACTTCAGAATATTTAGAGAATATAAGAATTTTAGTTAGAGAAGAAAAGTATTTTGTTTTTTAGTTAATATATATAGGTGAATTATATCTACTATCTTTGAATTTTCGTAAAATTACCAAAATGATTAATTGTTTGTAAAAATTGTTATTAGATAATTTTACTAATGTTTTATTGTTTTATTGACACATTATAAAGTACTATACTGTTTCAAGATCTGAAAGGATCATATATTGAAATTTTGATCATTAAAATGGTGTAAATATAATTTTTACAAACCTAAAATTCAATTTGATAATTTGACAAAATTTGAAGGATGACAAATGTAATTTACAATGGATATATACAATAGATATGTCCAAATATTAAAATCAGTTATTATTTACTATAACAGTAGCTTTTATTACCATTCATAACAAAAAAAAAAAAAAGAAATATTCTTACAAAGCTCAAATATTTTGGCAAAAATAAAAAAAGTAAATAAATCTTTATTTTAATTTCAATAAAAAAAATTGTATAGTATACGTATACCCAAAACTGACGGCAAATCAGAAAGAAGACTTTGAAACGCAATACAGAAGGAAAGAAGACCCCATTTGTGAATCTCTCTCTCCTCTTTTTCATTGTACACTGATCCTCAGTGGATAACGAGAAGATTTTGGAGAGAGGGAGAGGGAGAGGAAGGGCGCAATCATGAGGGATTCGGGTATGGATCTATTCGACCCGAGGACAACCGTCATGGACTCCGACTCTACCTCCTCACCGAGCGGAAGCCGCGACCAGGACTTCGGCTTCGCCTTCAACGACAGCAATTTCTCCGACCGCGTTTTGCGAATCGAGATTGTCGCCGATTCGTGTGAGACCGTGCCGGAATCGGAGGGTTGCAAAACCCTAGCTGACTGGGCCTTGCGCAAGAGCAAACGACGTCGTGGAGATGTGGGGAAGAAGGATAATGGTGAGCGAGTCAAGCTTTTTAGTCAACATAGCTGATGAATTGCTGTTTGATTGTTGAGTTTTGTTGAAATTTGGAGGGGTTTGTTGTTGGTGTGGTTATTTGTGTTTTTTGATTAGTTATGAATTATGTTCACTTAGTTATGCGATCGAGTGGGACGAGCTTTCATGTTTGTTGAAGCTCGAGAAACCTGGTATGTATGTGTATCTGTTTGATAGTTTGTTAACATGCCTCCATTTTGTGAAGGGAAAAAAAAAAAAAAAGCATACAAAAATATTTGAGAAAATTTATTTGAAAAGTTAGAGCTTGACAATATTGATGACTAGCAGTAGTATTTCTGGGGATTAAGCTGGAGTTGAGCTAAGCTATCGTTGGTAGTTTATTTTAATTAGGCATGTTGAAGGTGGGTGATCTTAGCATGGATTAAAATTGTCTGAAATTTCATGTTTGCTCGGAAATTAGTGCCATCCATCTTAATGCAAAATTATAAGAATCGGTTTAGTGAAAAAAGTTGTGGACCTTGAATTAATATCTAATAAATTCTTGATTATATGTCTTTTCTTGAGATTGGATTTGTTATTCTGCTGTTACCAGTATGGAATTGGGACATAAAATCTGGATAGTTATGTGGATTTCCTTTCTCCAACTAGAATGTGTTGTTGACGAATAATTGTTTCTATTACGAATGGCCTACATGAGTGCCTTTATATCTTTTCTTTTTTCTTTTGTCTTCTCTGTCTTGGTTTTGGCCTACTGTTTTTCTACTGTCAATTATCAGATACTCCATAGTGAGAGTGATTTTTTGATTCAATTTTTGCATATCATCAACTTCTACACATTCTTATAATGGTATGGGTTCTGCTCATCTTAATCAGACATGTACCACTCGTTTGCAGCTTTGGATATCAACGATTGCCCTGAAGAGCAGATTTTAGATTGTCAGCCGGATGCTGAAGATGGCGTTGGTGATGAGAATCCTGACGAAGAAGAAATTCCAATGATAGAAGATTCACCATCAGGTACTTAAAGAAAATTCTAGATCTCTTACTCTAGTTTTTATGGTGGATTTGACGATTGTCCTCTAATTGCGGTACAGTAAATAATTCTTTGATTCTTTCTAGAAATACTCCAGTTTACTGCATTTGATTTAGTAAGGCTGAAGTTTGAAAATGGGAGAAAGTATTGTATAAGTGCCAAGCAGCAGACATTTTATAATATGTTGGCTGATCAAACATGTAGTCCATCCCTGCTGTAAAATGTTTTATCTAAATGATTCGTTAGCAAGTTTATGTTGAGATGCAAAATGGGGATCTATTAACTGCAGCCCAAGTGGACCCTTTTTGTCCAAAAATTGTGACCGAGTGGCAAAAAAATGGTGTGCTTGACGTGCTCTATGACTCAGTGAGTGCAAATCCTGTAAAGAATGTTGTGGTGTGGCAACAATAAATACGAAGAGATCAAGTTACTCATTTGAGGGAAAAAATTCTGAAATGGTCTTTTCACATGTGTGAGATTCGGGAATCTTTCTCATAGATGGTCAACATTCAACTGACTAAACTGGTGATTTGTCAACTAGCTTGCTCATAACTGCTCATATTAGAGATGTGCTGCATTATGCATTTTTCTGTCAGGAAGCTAGTGTACTTAGTGGAAATGGACATATAAAGTTGCTTTCCTCTGTAAACAGCAACCTACTCACTGAGAATTATGTTTTTTATGTTGCCACTGCAGGAGATGAAGCTGCAAATAGTGATGACTCAAATTGGTCTGAAGATGGTTCAAGGGTTATACGAGTTAAAACTTTGCATATTAGCTCCCCTATCTTGGCAGCAAAGAGTCCATTTTTCTACAAGGTATGGATAGACTTAATTTCTATTGAGTGCTTGCCTTTGAAAGATTTGATTTATGGATTTGTTCCTTTTTTTTTTCCCTCCTTTTCTTCAGTTATTCTCAAATGGTATGATGGAATCCGAACAGAGACACGTAACCCTGAGAATTAATGCCTCAGGTATGTGATCAGTTGCAGTGTGCAAATAACTACAGAAAAATTGCTCTAGTGAATATGGTAGCTGATTGCAGTATTAGTTCACAATTGCTTCTCCGGTTTTTTTTTTTAATAATATTTTTTTGGTTCAGTTTCTTTCAAGGAAATACTTAAAACCCTTCTGTTGGTTCTGAGCATTTGTCTAATTTAACTTTTTTCAATTTTGTTGCCCACTTATATCAGCTGCATTATGCATCAAATAATAGCACATTTTGCTCTGGGACATTTTGTGGTGATGGAGTACATCTAGATCATTGTTCACTGCCCTTGACCACCCCTATCATGTTTAATAAATGAACCTGTTGTATGTGAAACTGCATTCCTTAACTTGTACCTTTCCCAATGGAACAGAGGAAGCTGCACTCATGGAACTCCTAAATTTTATGTATAGCAATACATTAAGCACCAATACAGCTCCTGCTTTATTGGATGTACTCATGGCTGCTGATAAATTCGAGGTAGCTTCCTGCATGAGACATTGCAGTCGTTTATTGAGAAACTTGCCAATGAATCCAGATTCTGCACTACTGTATCTTGATCTTCCTTCTAGCGTCCTGATGGCTGAAGCAGTTCAACCACTAACTGATGCAGCAAAACAGTTCTTAGCTGCTCGTTATAAAGATATATCAAAGTAAGTTTCCCTACCCCTTTCTTTCTATGGATTTTCATCATAGAATTGAGAAAAATGAAGAGAACTTGAATTCAACATTTCCTTTTGGTCCTTTTGTATATTTGGTGAATTAAATGTGACATCTTTTACTGTTTCTATATGTCAACTGTTTTAACAGGGAGAGAGAGAGAGAGATGTTTTACCTCACATTCAAAAACTTCTTTTTTTTTTTTTTTGTACTTATTTATTATAATGCATTAAGTTAAGTCTAATCAATATATCAGTATTGCATGCATTATAAAATAATAGTGTTATTAGTCCCTGTTAATCATCATTCAGCTTTTATGTAAGCTACATTAAATATAATACGTTATTGTTGTTCTTGACATTTACGTACGTGTTTGACATTATTGGGGGTAGGTTTCAAGATGAGGTTATGAATTTGCCACTTGCTGGAATTGAGGCAATATTATCTAGTGACGACCTTCAGGTAGCCTCAGAAGATGCAGTCTATGACTTTGCATTGAAGTGGACGAGGACTCATTATCAAAAGCTAGAGGAGCGGCGTGATATCCTTTGTAATCGTTTGGGTCGCTATATCCGTTTCCCTTACATGACTTCACGAAAGCTAAGGAAAGTCCTAACTTGCAACGACTTCGATCATGATTTTGCTACTAAAGCTGTACTTGACGCCCTATTTTTCAAGGCTGAGGCCCCACATCGCCAGAGAATACATGCCTCAGAGGAATCAACGTCCTCGAGTCGTCGCTTCGTGGAGCGATCCTACAAGTACAGGCCTGTTAAGGTGGTCGAGTTTGAACTCCCCCGCCAACAGTGTGTAGTCTACTTAGACCTCAAAAGGGAAGAATGTGTAAATTTATTCCCAACAGGCCGGGTTTATTCTCAAGCCTTCCACTTGGGAGGCCAAGGATTCTTTCTATCTGCACACTGCAACATGGATCAACAAAGCTCGTTTCACTGCTTCGGTCTTTTCCTGGGGATGCAAGAAAAGGGGTCCGTTTCATTTGCCGTTGACTACGAATTTGCTGCCAGGTCAAAACCTACCGAAGAGTATATCAGCAAATACAAAGGTAACTACACTTTCACCGGTGGAAAGGCTGTGGGATATCGAAATCTATTTAGCATTTCGTGGACTTCATTCATGGCCGAGGACAGTCTTTACTTCATCAATGACATACTGCATCTCAGAGCTGAGCTCACCATCAAACGCGAAATATCAACGTAGAGAGCTCATGAAATCGGGTAAGACGAAAGTGGTTGTATTTTGAAATTGAGATCAATGTTGCAAGAGAGTCAGATTTCCTGTTTGTTTCTTGGAGCATTTGAGCTCCAGATTACTAACTTTTAAGAAACACATGCCCTTCAACAGATACAAGATTATTTGGATGCTATATGCTGTAAATAGGGTGTTTGTTTGTTGTGCCTTAGTTTTTGAGGAGTGTTATTTTGCTTCTATAGAGATTTCAAATGCGATTTATCCTTTTTACCTTTGTGCAATTAAAGCATGGAAAATCTCATTCCTAATGTTTGTTGTTGTTTCTTTATTTTACAGTCCCAACATTTTTTTTTTCCTCGTTGATTTGACATTTACAGTTTAATTAAAATGCGACATCTCATTCCAAAATGATGTATAAACCAAGGCTCCTATTTTGGGACTAGGGAAATAACGGGGATATCAATCTTTCTACCACAATTAGGTTAGTAAATTATTTTTCTAATATAATAATTAATATTTTTTTACCATAATTATAAAAAATAATAATTTTATCTTTATTGATAAGATATAAATAACATCTCATTATATTGGCCAATAAACTTGCATTGTATATGTGAATGTAAGCATTATTTAAGATATTGTATTTAAATTATAATGGAAAAGATATTAAATTTAATTTTGTGATAAATGGTTATTAATTATTATAGGCGAAAATAATTCCTTTATATCTAGGTGTTCGGAGAGATTTGTTGGATTTCGGGCTCAAATCATTTCGATACAAATAACTCAATAAGTAAATGAGTGGATCTCAAGTCAATTATCATTATCATCACCATCATCTTTTGGTATATTTTGTAATATCTTGACTGATTGAATGGTTATTATTGCGGTGATTGGAACTGAATTAAAGAAAATTACCCACTTGAGATGATTGAATGTAAACAAAATATTATTTCCTGATTGAAATTAATTCAATATAACCGGTTTCAATTGATGAACTCTGGATCAGATTTTTGGCACAATTCAAAATTAGGCTAAAAAAATAATCGAGTCAAGTTAGAGTAGCTTTGATCTTTAGCCCAAGCATATTAATACTAGACTCGACAAGCTCGCGAGCGTAATCAAGTATGTATTAAATTTATAATTTTATTCTTAATAATTTATTTATTTACTTTAAAATTTACATTTTCAAATATTTTATAAATATTTTTCGATATTAAATCAAGCCGAATCGAACTCGAACTTATGGAGTTATTTATTAAGTCAAACTCGAACACTAATAAAATAAATTCGGTTGAGCTTAAGTCAAGCTCGAATTGTGAGTTATAAAATTGAATTCCAACCTGACAATACTCAACTCTGCTGGTGCACACACCCCTCTTTACAACTCAAAACTATCAAGTCAAGTACAGCATTAACAAACCGATCCAAATAATACCCTGCTTAAGGCCCAATGAGTTATTTTTCAGTAAGGCCCAATAAAGAAAGTGTCGGCTGGAAAGGCCCACAATAAAAGCCCAACGTGCAAATCCCGTAACTCCCACGCTACACTCAACAAAGAAAGATCAACTCAAACGCAAAATATTAAAATAAAATAATATATATATATATATATATATATATATATATATATATCTCTTATAAAGAAGGTAATAAATCCACGCCTCTCTTCAGAAAAAATACCCAAAACAAAAACAACAAATAATCAGAAAAACGTGAGCCGTTGGATCTAGGGTTCTGCGATGCCGAAGAACAAGGGAAAGGGAGGTAAGAATCGGAAGAGGGGAAAGAACGAGGCCGACGACGAGAAGCGAGAGCTCGTGTTCAAGGAAGATGGCCAGGAATACGCGCAGGTCATGCGTATGCTCGGAAACGGCCGGTGCGAGGCCACGTGCATCGATGGCGTTAAGCGGTTGTGTCATATTAGGGGGAAGATGCACAAGAAGGTTTGGATCGCCGCCGGCGATATTATACTCGTCGGCCTTCGCGATTATCAAGTAATTTTTTCTACTTTTCTATTTCTGAAATATTTCGTTTTTCTTTTTAGTGAATTGAATTGTCTGTTTTATTATCTGTCCTGTTTCTATTTTAATGAATTGGAGATTTTGTTTCTGTGTGGTTTTCCTGCGCGATGATTTCAAATGCTGTTTTTTTCGATGTTTTTACACTTTTTGATTTATTGGTTGTTTTGGATAGTGAAGTTATTAGTGGAATTTGGGATTCTTTTTTATCCTTGTAAGGCCTTTTGTTTTTCTTTGTTTTGTTGCTTTTTGGGTTGAATTTCTGTGTTGAAATTGGTTTCATCTCTTGCAATTGTTTTGGTTGAAATTTACACTTTCAGTTTGATCGATTTTGAAGTGTTTTATGTTGGTTTTTGGTGTGTCGAACATACTTTGTATTGTTGAACTGTCGATTTGTTGTTTCTAATTGGTTTATTTTTCTAATTAATTTTCAAAAAAATTGTAAAGAGAGTTAAAAGATCCAGCCTATGAATGGAAATTTACCCAAACTAATACTCATTTTGGAACATGTTTTTCTTGCTACCATTGATGACACACGAACCATACACACCTGAACATGGTTAAACATGTTTTGGTTTATGTTGAATCAATCAATGCCAGTGAGTGGTATTAAGGTGATATGATCTTCTAATCTTTCTTGCTCCTAATAGGATGACAAGGCTGATGTTATCTTGAAATACATGCCCGATGAGGCGAGGCTATTGAAGGCTTATGGTGAGCTGCCAGAGAACACGAGGCTTAATGAAGGTATTGCTGGTGGACTCGATGAGGAGGATGATGGTCCTGGTGACGATTACATTGAATTCGAAGACGAGGACATCGACAAGCTCTAGATAGTTTGAGAAGTGGGCTTTGTCCTTAGAAGCATATTACCTGTGTTTTTGTCTACTAAAATGCAAGATAAGAGAGGATGGTGTTATCTTGTAACGTTTCAAGTAATGTGATAAAGCTTTATTTGCTGTATGACAGATTTGCATGGTTGCATTGGTCCACAATTTTTATAATCCTTTTGTTGGGCAACTTAAATTATTAATTGACAGTAACTTGATCATATAATGTGGTTGAATCTTGGTTTAATTGAATTTGTGATTATGAGATTGATAGATAAATGCTTGATATTGTTAGTGACTTACATATATCTATTGAACAGACTTGCAACATTGCCCAGAGAAGTTAATATTTGGTGCCACTTAACCTGAGATCAGAAAGATGAATTTTGGTGCTGAATATAAAGATGCTATTCATTAGCAATAAATCAGATATTAAGCAACCCATGTGATCAACTCAATGAGAAAAAGTTGACAAAGAACAACACACAGTTGCAGTAAACAAGTCTTTAGCATGAAATGCAAGGTCTGGTTCATAAACCTCAAAACCTAACCTAAGCTGAGAGCTTGCTCGGTGCTTCAACTAGGATCCGCCCCACGACGAATTTTGGACCTCGGAGCACCATAATAATGGCAAGTGAAGAAATTCATGGGCATCAATACGTATAGAGTTGATCATCCTGGTCACGTACAATTAGTAGTTATCATGCAGCTTTAACATAAATAACGAGTGCACACTTCAAACAAGTTTTGTAACAATACAAAAAAATGTTTTTTTGAATGCAAAATAAAGTAAAAATTAAGTAAATTGAAACCCTTCAACTAGGCTCTACCGTAATACTGTATAGTTCAAAGTAGCATAAAGCACATTGCACTTTGATCAGCCATGGCTTAAGACTATGAACCAATGATGTATGTGCCAAATCTTAATCTATCAGCATTTAACATGAAAATTACCTGTAATATGAAAGAACGAGGAAAATGGCATCCTAATCTCACATCATCTGATCTTCTTCCCAGCAACACTCTTCCTTGCCGCCTCATTGATCTTCTCAATATAGCCCTCAATTGGAGGGGTGAGCGTTGCCATGAACCTGTTCACCGGAAAAGGAGTCAAGTCTGGCACTAAAGCAGCCGCCTTCAGATGCTCAGGCAAAGCTTCAATGGCTTCCTTTTTCAACCTCAACAGTGTCGACTCTGCAGCTTGCCTAGCTCTATGCTTCCTCATCAGAACCCTACTATACTCCTTTGCAAGGCGTCGTCCATCCTCAACATTCAGATCATATTTTGGAATCTTATCAGCATCCACTAAACCTAAGGTGATTAGGTCCATGCCCGGGGTCCCTATGATCCAAGGAGAATCAAATTCATTCCCCAGTTTCTTCAGCTTTTCCTTTGCCTGCCCACCAGCCTTACTTATGAGTCCCATTTTCTCTCTCTCAGCTTCCCTAATCCTTTCTTTGGGCTTCAAGTATCTCAGTGGCGAAGTGGCAGTCAAACATTCATCAACCATTTCATCGAACTGGCTACGCTTTCTTGGTGCTTCCTTTTTGGCAGAATCTGGTGCTGACCCCTTTCTCGTGGTGACCTTCGATCTTTTCAATGGCTGCCCTGTTTTGAGCTTACCTTTCCCCTTCGCGGTCCCACTGACAGAGCATCTTTGCAAGAACTGGTAACTCAAAGAATCCAATGATGAATTCAAAGGCTTCAATTTCTTGATCAAAGTGGAGCTCATCATCTTGCACTCTTACCAGCTCAGCAATCGAAAACAAAACGCACCTCTTTTTTCACTCCTTAAGCAAAGATCACAAAACCTAAACAAATCGAATGCACAAATCTGCATTTAATTTCATAAATATCTCAAAAAACCCATCATTCATCCAAATAAATGACTAATTATCTAAAACAAACTACAAATTAGCAGCTCAACACCCAAACAAATAAATCAAACCCCAAGATATATCAAATTTGAGCACTGCGCCATTCTAAGACATTATTCAGTATACTCAATTAATATTGAACACTATGTAAATAATCATATTGCAGCCTACTCCATTATATAGTAATTAATTTGTGGGTATAAATAATTGAGCAACCTTCATTAACCGAATATTTGGTGGAGAAAAAAAAAACTTCGTTTAGAAAAATTAAATTACAATTTACCTTCATCGAATTCGATCGCGACAGTTCGCTATGGATCTTTGCCCTATGGATCATAGCGAACTGTCGCGATCGAATTCGATGAAGGTAAATTGTAATTTAATTTTTCTAAACGAAGTTTTTTTTTTCTCCACCAAATATTCGGTTAATGAAGGTTGCTCAATTATTTATACCCACAAATTAATTACTATATAATGGAGTAGGCTGCAATATGATTATTTACATAGTGTTCAATATTAATTGAGTATACTGAATAATGTCTTAGAATGGCGCAGTGCTCAAATTTGATATATCTTGGGGTTTGATTTATTTGTTTGGGTGTTGAGCTGCTAATTTGTAGTTTGTTTTAGATAATTAGTCATTTATTTGGATGAATGATGGGTTTTTTGAGATATTTATGAAATTAAATGCAGATTTGTGCATTCGATTTGTTTAGGTTTTGTGATCTTTGCTTAAGGAGTGAAAAAAGAGGTGCGTTTTGTTTTCGATTGCTGAGCTGGTAAGAGTGCAAGATGATGAGCTCCACTTTGATCAAGAAATTGAAGCCTTTGAATTCATCATTGGATTCTTTGAGTTACCAGTTCTTGCAAAGATGCTCTGTCAGTGGGACCGCGAAGGGGAAAGGTAAGCTCAAAACAGGGCAGCCATTGAAAAGATCGAAGGTCACCACGAGAAAGGGGTCAGCACCAGATTCTGCCAAAAAGGAAGCACCAAGAAAGCGTAGCCAGTTCGATGAAATGGTTGATGAATGTTTGACTGCCACTTCGCCACTGAGATACTTGAAGCCCAAAGAAAGGATTAGGGAAGCTGAGAGAGAGAAAATGGGACTCATAAGTAAGGCTGGTGGGCAGGCAAAGGAAAAGCTGAAGAAACTGGGGAATGAATTTGATTCTCCTTGGATCATAGGGACCCCGGGCATGGACCTAATCACCTTAGGTTTAGTGGATGCTGATAAGATTCCAAAATATGATCTGAATGTTGAGGATGGACGACGCCTTGCAAAGGAGTATAGTAGGGTTCTGATGAGGAAGCATAGAGCTAGGCAAGCTGCAGAGTCGACACTGTTGAGGTTGAAAAAGGAAGCCATTGAAGCTTTGCCTGAGCATCTGAAGGCGGCTGCTTTAGTGCCAGACTTGACTCCTTTTCCGGTGAACAGGTTCATGGCAACGCTCACCCCTCCAATTGAGGGCTATATTGAGAAGATCAATGAGGCGGCAAGGAAGAGTGTTGCTGGGAAGAAGATCAGATGATGTGAGATTAGGATGCCATTTTCCTCGTTCTTTCATATTACAGGTAATTTTCATGTTAAATGCTGATAGATTAAGATTTGGCACATACATCATTGGTTCATAGTCTTAAGCCATGGCTGATCAAAGTGCAATGTGCTTTATGCTACTTTGAACTATACAGTATTACGGTAGAGCCTAGTTGAAGGGTTTCAATTTACTTAATTTTTACTTTATTTTGCATTCAAAAAAACATTTTTTTGTATTGTTACAAAACTTGTTTGAAGTGTGCACTCGTTATTTATGTTAAAGCTGCATGATAACTACTAATTGTACGTGACCAGGATGATCAACTCTATACGTATTGATGCCCATGAATTTCTTCACTTGCCATTATTATGGTGCTCCGAGGTCCAAAATTCGTCGTGGGGCGGATCCTAGTTGAAGCACCGAGCAAGCTCTCAGCTTAGGTTAGGTTTTGAGGTTTATGAACCAGACCTTGCATTTCATGCTAAAGACTTGTTTACTGCAACTGTGTGTTGTTCTTTGTCAACTTTTTCTCATTGAGTTGATCACATGGGTTGCTTAATATCTGATTTATTGCTAATGAATAGCATCTTTATATTCAGCACCAAAATTCATCTTTCTGATCTCAGGTTAAGTGGCACCAAATATTAACTTCTCTGGGCAATGTTGCAAGTCTGTTCAATAGATATATGTAAGTCACTAACAATATCAAGCATTTATCTATCAATCTCATAATCACAAATTCAATTAAACCAAGATTCAACCACATTATATGATCAAGTTACTGTCAATTAATAATTTAAGTTGCCCAACAAAAGGATTATAAAAATTGTGGACCAATGCAACCATGCAAATCTGTCATACAGCAAATAAAGCTTTATCACATTACTTGAAACGTTACAAGATAACACCATCCTCTCTTATCTTGCATTTTAGTAGACAAAAACACAGGTAATATGCTTCTAAGGACAAAGCCCACTTCTCAAACTATCTAGAGCTTGTCGATGTCCTCGTCTTCGAATTCAATGTAATCGTCACCAGGACCATCATCCTCCTCATCGAGTCCACCAGCAATACCTTCATTAAGCCTCGTGTTCTCTGGCAGCTCACCATAAGCCTTCAATAGCCTCGCCTCATCGGGCATGTATTTCAAGATAACATCAGCCTTGTCATCCTATTAGGAGCAAGAAAGATTAGAAGATCATATCACCTTAATACCACTCACTGGCATTGATTGATTCAACATAAACCAAAACATGTTTAACCATGTTCAGGTGTGTATGGTTCGTGTGTCATCAATGGTAGCAAGAAAAACATGTTCCAAAATGAGTATTAGTTTGGGTAAATTTCCATTCATAGGCTGGATCTTTTAACTCTCTTTACAATTTTTTTGAAAATTAATTAGAAAAATAAACCAATTAGAAACAACAAATCGACAGTTCAACAATACAAAGTATGTTCGACACACCAAAAACCAACATAAAACACTTCAAAATCGATAAACTGAAAGTGTAAATTTCAACCAAACAATTGCAAGAGATGAAACCAATTTCAACACAGAAATTCAACCCAAAAAGCAACAAAACAAGAAAAACAAAGGCCTTACAAGGATAAAAAAGAATCCCAAAATTCCACTAATAACTTCACTATCCAAAACAACCAATAAATCAAAAAGTGTAAAAACATCGAAAAAAACACAGCATTTGAAATCATCGCGCAGGAAAACCACACAGAAACAAAATCTCCAATTCATTAAATAGAAACAGGACAGATAATAAAACAGACAATTCAATTCACTAAAAGAAAAACGAAATATTTCAGAAATAGAAAAGTAGAAAAAATTACTGATAATCGCGAAGGCCGACGAGTATAATATCGCCGGCGGCGATCCAAACCTTCTTGTGCATCTTCCCCCTAATATGACACAACCGCTTAAACGCCATCGATGCACGTGGCCTCGCACCGGCCGTTTCCGAGCATACGCATGACCTGCGCGTATTCCTGGCCATCTTCCTTGAACACGAGCTCTCGCTTCTCGTCGTCGGCCTCGTTCTTTCCCCTCTTCCGATTCTTACCTCCCTTTCCCTTGTTCTTCGGCATCGCAGAACCCTAGATCCAACGGCTCACGTTTTTCTGATTATTTGTTGTTTTGTTTGGGTATTTTTTCTGAAGAGAGGCGTGGATTTATTACCTTCTTTATAAGAGATATATATATAATATATATATATATATATATATATATATATTATTTTATTTTAATATTTTTGCGTTTGAGTTGATCTTTCTTTGTTGAGTTGTAGCGTGGAGTTACGGGATTTGCACGTTGGGCTTTTTATTGTGGGCCTTTCCAGCCGACACTTTCTTTATTGGGCCTTACTGAAAAATAACTCATTGGGCCTTAAGCAGGGTATTATTTGGATCGGTTTGTTAATGCTGTACTTGACTTGAAGTTTTGAGTTGTAAAGAGGGGTGTGTGCACCAGCAGAGTTGAGTATTGTCAGGTTGGAATTCAATTTTATAACTCACAATTCGAGCTTGACTTAAGCTCAACCGAATTTATTTTATTAGTGTTCGAGTTTGACTTAATAAATAACTCCATAAGTTCGAGTTCGATTCGGCTTGATTTAATATCGAAAAATATTTATAAAATATTTGAAAATGTAAATTTTAAAGTAAATAAATAAATTATTAAGAATAAAATTATAAATTTAATACATACTTGATTACGCTCGCGAGCTTGTCGAGTCTAGTATTAATATGCTTGGGCTAAAGATCAAAGCTACTCTAACTTGACTCGATTATTTTTTTAGCCTAATTTTGAATTGTGCCAAAAATCTGATCCAGAGTTCATCAATTGAAACCGGTTATATTGAATTAATTTCAATCAGGAAATAATATTTGTTTACATTCAATCATCTCAAGTGGGTAATTTTCTTTAATTCAGTTCCAATCACCGCAATAATAACCATTCAATCAGTCAAGATATTACAAAATATACCAAAGATGATGGTGATGATAATGATAAATGACTTGAGATCCACTCTATTTACTTATTGAGTTATTTGTATCGAAATGATTTGAGCCCGAAATCCAACAAATCTCTCCGAACACCTAGATATAAAGGAATTATTTTCGCCTATAATAATTAATAACCATTTATCACAAAATTAAATTTAATATCTTTTCCATTATAATTTAAATACAATATCTTAAATAATGCTTACATTCACATATACAATGCAAGTTTATTGGCCAATATAATGAGATGTTATTTATATCTTATCAATAAAGATAAAATTATTATTTTTTATAATTATGGTAAAAAAATATTAATTATTATATTAGAAAAATAATTTACTAACCTAATTGTGGTAGAAAGATTGATATCCCCGTTATTTCCCTAGTCCCAAAATAGGAGCCTTGGTTTATACATCATTTTGGAATGAGATGTCGCATTTTAATTAAACTGTAAATGTCAAATCAACGAGGAAAAAAAAAATGTTGGGGACTGTAAAATAAAGAAACAACAACAAACATTAGGAATGAGATTTTCCATGCTTTAATTGCACAAAGGTAAAAAGGATAAATCGCATTTGAAATCTCTATAGAAGCAAAATAACACTCCTCAAAAACTAAGGCACAACAAACAAACACCCTATTTACAGCATATAGCATCCAAATAATCTTGTATCTGTTGAAGGGCATGTGTTTCTTAAAAGTTAGTAATCTGGAGCTCAAATGCTCCAAGAAACAAACAGGAAATCTGACTCTCTTGCAACATTGATCTCAATTTCAAAATACAACCACTTTCGTCTTACCCGATTTCATGAGCTCTCTACGTTGATATTTCGCGTTTGATGGTGAGCTCAGCTCTGAGATGCAGTATGTCATTGATGAAGTAAAGACTGTCCTCGGCCATGAATGAAGTCCACGAAATGCTAAATAGATTTCGATATCCCACAGCCTTTCCACCGGTGAAAGTGTAGTTACCTTTGTATTTGCTGATATACTCTTCGGTAGGTTTTGACCTGGCAGCAAATTCGTAGTCAACGGCAAATGAAACGGACCCCTTTTCTTGCATCCCCAGGAAAAGACCGAAGCAGTGAAACGAGCTTTGTTGATCCATGTTGCAGTGTGCAGATAGAAGAATCCTTGGCCTCCCAAGTGGAAGGCTTGAGAATAAACCCGGCCTGTTGGGAATAAATTTACACATTCTTCCCTTTTGAGGTCTAAGTAGACTACACACTGTTGGCGGGGGAGTTCAAACTCGACCACCTTAACAGGCCTGTACTTGTAGGATCGCTCCACGAAGCGACGACTCGAGGACGTTGATTCCTCTGAGGCATGTATTCTCTGGCGATGTGGGGCCTCAGCCTTGAAAAAATAGGGCGTCAAGTACAGCTTTAGTAGCAAAATCATGATCGAAGTCGTTGCAAGTTAGGACTTTCCTTAGCTTTCGTGAAGTCATGTAAGGGAAACGGATATAGCGACCCAAACGATTACAAAGGATATCACGCCGCTCCTCTAGCTTTTGATAATGAGTCCTCGTCCACTTCAATGCAAAGTCATAGACTGCATCTTCTGAGGCTACCTGAAGGTCGTCACTAGATAATATTGCCTCAATTCCAGCAAGTGGCAAATTCATAACCTCATCTTGAAACCTACCCCCAATAATGTCAAAAACGTACGTAAATGTCAAGAACAACAATAACGTATTATATTTAATGTAGCTTACATAAAAGCTGAATGATGATTAACAGGGACTAATAACACTATTATTTTATAATGCATGCAATACTGATATATTGATTAGACTTAACTTAATGCATTATAATAAATAAGTACAAAAAAAAAAAAAAAGAAGTTTTGAATGTGAGGTAAAACATCTCTCTCTCTCTCTCCCTGTTAAAACAGTTTGACATATAGAAACAGTAAAAGATGTCACATTAATTCACCAAATATACAAAAGGACCAAAAGGAAATGTTGAATTCAAGTTCTCTTCATTTTTCTCAATTCTATGATGAAAATCCATAGAAAGAAAGGGGTAGGGAAACTTACTTTGATATATCTTTATAACGAGCAGCTAAGAACTGTTTTGCTGCATCAGTTAGTGGTTGAACTGCTTCAGCCATCAGGACGCTAGAAGGAAGATCAAGATACAGTAGTGCAGAATCTGGATTCATTGGCAAGTTTCTCAATAAACGACTGCAATGTCTCATGCAGGAAGCTACCTCGAATTTATCAGCAGCCATGAGTACATCCAATAAAGCAGGAGCTGTATTGGTGCTTAATGTATTGCTATACATAAAATTTAGGAGTTCCATGAGTGCAGCTTCCTCTGTTCCATTGGGAAAGGTACAAGTTAAGGAATGCAGTTTCACATACAACAGGTTCATTTATTAAACATGATAGGGGTGGTCAAGGGCAGTGAACAATGATCTAGATGTACTCCATCACCACAAAATGTCCCAGAGCAAAATGTGCTATTATTTGATGCATAATGCAGCTGATATAAGTGGGCAACAAAATTGAAAAAAGTTAAATTAGACAAATGCTCAGAACCAACAGAAGGGTTTTAAGTATTTCCTTGAAAGAAACTGAACCAAAAAAATATTATTAAAAAAAAAAACCGGAGAAGCAATTGTGAACTAATACTGCAATCAGCTACCATATTCACTAGAGCAATTTTTCTGTAGTTATTTGCACACTGCAACTGATCACATACCTGAGGCATTAATTCTCAGGGTTACGTGTCTCTGTTCGGATTCCATCATACCATTTGAGAATAACTGAAGAAAAGGAGGGAAAAAAAAAAGGAACAAATCCATAAATCAAATCTTTCAAAGGCAAGCACTCAATAGAAATTAAGTCTATCCATACCTTGTAGAAAAATGGACTCTTTGCTGCCAAGATAGGGGAGCTAATATGCAAAGTTTTAACTCGTATAACCCTTGAACCATCTTCAGACCAATTTGAGTCATCACTATTTGCAGCTTCATCTCCTGCAGTGGCAACATAAAAAACATAATTCTCAGTGAGTAGGTTGCTGTTTACAGAGGAAAGCAACTTTATATGTCCATTTCCACTAAGTACACTAGCTTCCTGACAGAAAAATGCATAATGCAGCACATCTCTAATATGAGCAGTTATGAGCAAGCTAGTTGACAAATCACCAGTTTAGTCAGTTGAATGTTGACCATCTATGAGAAAGATTCCCGAATCTCACACATGTGAAAAGACCATTTCAGAATTTTTTCCCTCAAATGAGTAACTTGATCTCTTCGTATTTATTGTTGCCACACCACAACATTCTTTACAGGATTTGCACTCACTGAGTCATAGAGCACGTCAAGCACACCATTTTTTTGGCCACTCGGTCACAATTTTTGGACAAAAAGGGTCCACTTGGGCTGCAGTTAATAGATCCCCATTTTGCATCTCAACATAAACTTGCTAACGAATCATTTAGATAAAACATTTTACAGCAGGGATGGACTACATGTTTGATCAGCCAACATATTATAAAATGTCTGCTGCTTGGCACTTATACAATACTTTCTCCCATTTTCAAACTTCAGCCTTACTAAATCAAATGCAGTAAACTGGAGTATTTCTAGAAAGAATCAAAGAATTATTTACTGTACCGCAATTAGAGGACAATCGTCAAATCCACCATAAAAACTAGAGTAAGAGATCTAGAATTTTCTTTAAGTACCTGATGGTGAATCTTCTATCATTGGAATTTCTTCTTCGTCAGGATTCTCATCACCAACGCCATCTTCAGCATCCGGCTGACAATCTAAAATCTGCTCTTCAGGGCAATCGTTGATATCCAAAGCTGCAAACGAGTGGTACATGTCTGATTAAGATGAGCAGAACCCATACCATTATAAGAATGTGTAGAAGTTGATGATATGCAAAAATTGAATCAAAAAATCACTCTCACTATGGAGTATCTGATAATTGACAGTAGAAAAACAGTAGGCCAAAACCAAGACAGAGAAGACAAAAGAAAAAAGAAAAGATATAAAGGCACTCATGTAGGCCATTCGTAATAGAAACAATTATTCGTCAACAACACATTCTAGTTGGAGAAAGGAAATCCACATAACTATCCAGATTTTATGTCCCAATTCCATACTGGTAACAGCAGAATAACAAATCCAATCTCAAGAAAAGACATATAATCAAGAATTTATTAGATATTAATTCAAGGTCCACAACTTTTTTCACTAAACCGATTCTTATAATTTTGCATTAAGATGGATGGCACTAATTTCCGAGCAAACATGAAATTTCAGACAATTTTAATCCATGCTAAGATCACCCACCTTCAACATGCCTAATTAAAATAAACTACCAACGATAGCTTAGCTCAACTCCAGCTTAATCCCCAGAAATACTACTGCTAGTCATCAATATTGTCAAGCTCTAACTTTTCAAATAAATTTTCTCAAATATTTTTGTATGCTTTTTTTTTTTTTTTCCCTTCACAAAATGGAGGCATGTTAACAAACTATCAAACAGATACACATACATACCAGGTTTCTCGAGCTTCAACAAACATGAAAGCTCGTCCCACTCGATCGCATAACTAAGTGAACATAATTCATAACTAATCAAAAAACACAAATAACCACACCAACAACAAACCCCTCCAAATTTCAACAAAACTCAACAATCAAACAGCAATTCATCAGCTATGTTGACTAAAAAGCTTGACTCGCTCACCATTATCCTTCTTCCCCACATCTCCACGACGTCGTTTGCTCTTGCGCAAGGCCCAGTCAGCTAGGGTTTTGCAACCCTCCGATTCCGGCACGGTCTCACACGAATCGGCGACAATCTCGATTCGCAAAACGCGGTCGGAGAAATTGCTGTCGTTGAAGGCGAAGCCGAAGTCCTGGTCGCGGCTTCCGCTCGGTGAGGAGGTAGAGTCGGAGTCCATGACGGTTGTCCTCGGGTCGAATAGATCCATACCCGAATCCCTCATGATTGCGCCCTTCCTCTCCCTCTCCCTCTCTCCAAAATCTTCTCGTTATCCACTGAGGATCAGTGTACAATGAAAAAGAGGAGAGAGAGATTCACAAATGGGGTCTTCTTTCCTTCTGTATTGCGTTTCAAAGTCTTCTTTCTGATTTGCCGTCAGTTTTGGGTATACGTATACTATACAATTTTTTTTATTGAAATTAAAATAAAGATTTATTTACTTTTTTTATTTTTGCCAAAATATTTGAGCTTTGTAAGAATATTTCTTTTTTTTTTTTTTGTTATGAATGGTAATAAAAGCTACTGTTATAGTAAATAATAACTGATTTTAATATTTGGACATATCTATTGTATATATCCATTGTAAATTACATTTGTCATCCTTCAAATTTTGTCAAATTATCAAATTGAATTTTAGGTTTGTAAAAATTATATTTACACCATTTTAATGATCAAAATTTCAATATATGATCCTTTCAGATCTTGAAACAGTATAGTACTTTATAATGTGTCAATAAAACAATAAAACATTAGTAAAATTATCTAATAACAATTTTTACAAACAATTAATCATTTTGGTAATTTTACGAAAATTCAAAGATAGTAGATATAATTCACCTATATATATTAACTAAAAAACAAAATACTTTTCTTCTCTAACTAAAATTCTTATATTCTCTAAATATTCTGAAGTCTGAGCGTGTGGAATATTGTTGACCCATGTAATGTTTTTATTATGTTTATTGAATTGCATTTATATTTTAAATATTATTTGCAGTATCTCTATTCATTTCAAAATATGTAGTCTACTCATTATAATTAATTGATTGGTTAACTATACATAGAAAGAAAAATATTATAATAATGTTTAAGATATTAGTTACTTCTAAATTGTGTCATTAGTAAATTAATCTATATTAATAACACATGTAAAAAATTTGAATATCTTCGTATATATATATATATAACATGAAACGGTCCATACTGGTGAGCAATTTAAATTCCTCCATTTTTCCATTTTTATATATAATTGGTGGTCAAAAAAAGCCATTGAAATGCTTAATTTAACTTATTCAATATTTAAAAGACCAAGTTGGGTTATATATTATTTACATAAAAGCCTCGTAGGACTGACTGTGACAGACAATCATACCTCCAAATAAATATTCAAAGTATAATAAAACAAATATATACATACAAGAATATTCTATTTATTATCTATAAGTTAATTTAATTCCATAAAAAAAAAGGATTCTATGCTATTTTTTCGTTTGAAAGAATAACATTTTAAAAAATAAATAAAAATTGTACAAATACATATAGTAACATTATTATCAAATCACAAAAAATCATATGAGATAGATTTATAAGTAATTATTTGAGAAAAAGTTGACTGTCAACAACTTTGACTTATTTTTACACGACACTTTAAAGGATTATGAATTTCAATTTATTCATTTTAATTGACTAATTTAATAAAAATATAAGATACACAAAACCAATTTTGTTGTTGTTTAATTTTCTTTAAAAAATATTACCAACTAAAATAATAAAATCAAAAAAAGTACATGATTAAGACTACCCTTTTCCGTTTATTAAATGTTAAACAAATTTGGTAATATTTGACGAAGTTAGGCATGTCAAGAGGGCTAGAATTGACTAAGAAATTTATCGACTTCTACTAATTGAATGACCTAACACTAATTCTATTTTCAAATCAGCTTTTAAAAAATATCTAAATATTATTATTTTTGTGTAATCAATTTTAAGTGGTATTGTTGATTGACAATTATTATTTAGGAAAAAAAAATACAATTTCATATTTATACACTTTATAACATCATTACATTTAATAAATGTTTCATGATTTTATCACATGCAATATTTATATGACATGTATTATGTTGTTGTCCAATATTATACATAAAACAAAATAATGATTAAAAAACAATGTTTGTTTCAATCTATGAAATAATATTTTATTTTTTCAATAATAAAAACACATTTGTCAATTCATGATATATCAATCTACAAAACCTATAATTATATTTAATATTACAAATTTTCATTAATACACCTAATTTTATTTAAAATTAGATTGAAAACTAATGTCACCCTTTTTTAGTTAAAGATACAATTGGGCCCATTTACCTAACACATGGAAAATAATCTGGCACAAACCAATTGACTTACTGGATATTAGAATAATCATCTGGGCCTAAGAACTAAGACAGGGTTGGTTTTCATTTTGGGCCTCTTCTTTCGACATAAAAAATTCTTCCAACAATTTCGAGCCCAATCTTTTCAAAAAACCACGTACAGTACTTTTGTGTTTTCGGTTTTCATTTTGGCCCAAAATGACTTTCTTGGGCCTCAGGGTCCATCATATAACGAAAAGAATGGCCTTTTTTTTTAATGATATTTATCGTAAATTTACGCTTATAAATATACAAATAAGTAAATACATATTACCCAAGATGTATTATTGGGATGAAAAATAAACATTTCTCTCTATGTGTATGTATATATATTCCCTCCATCACAAAATAAATGTCGTTTTAACAAAAAATATTTGTTCCAAAATAAGTGTCATTTTAAGATTTCAAGACATATTTATCAATAATCTACCAAAGATAAGACTCATTTACCCTCATAAGATCAATTGTTATATCATCTTTCTTGATTAGTGTAAAAACATCTCAACCAACAGGACATAGGGAGTATATAATTTCTCGATACTTTGAGAGAATCTACATTTTTATAAGTCATGAATCGCGATCCAACCCTAATTGGTTCGATTTAGATTAGTGTAAATAGATGACGACCTGATTGAAGATGAATCCAATCAAATATGAATCATAGATATGGTCCCTTACAATTTGGCATATGCTATAAGCCTGTAATAGATAACTCTGTTAACAAACAAATCTGACATCTTCAAAGAACAAAAGTACAAGGTTGAGTATGTAACCTAACATACACAATGACAGAGGTGTGGTCCATTCTTGGACTAATGCAATAATTCATGTATACATGGATAAGTTGAAATAATCTATTCACACAGTAAGTGTGTGTGTGTGAGAGAGAGATTGAACTTGTTCATATTCATTAACTCAAAAATTCTCAAGTATAAAGAATCATGGAAGTTGCTTCATTATCTAGAAGCCTTGCTAAGACACTATAACTGCCATGCCATAACAGAACAAAATAGTTGAATTAGAAGAATGTTACCATATAACAACTATGGAGTGATTTCGAGCCTCGGTTCGAAGCAAAAGCCGGTGAACAGCTGAAGAGGAAACCTCTTTGTAACGGGGCATTTCTGGGACCACTTCCATTGCTTCTGATTAAAGTCGAAAATCAAGAGCGCTGGTGCTCCGTAGCTTTGAATGTACACGAGATCATCGGTCCCATTGCTCCCAAAAACGTCATCCAGTTCGCCAAAACCTTGGAAAAACTTATGAGGCATTCGCGCTATTTCTTGCCACTCACGCCCGTTCAGAAGCCAAATCCCGATTCCCTTGATAATCCCGGGACGGTCCTGCTTCCCGATTCCCCCGACCATTATAAGCCGTTCGTTTAGGTTCATCAAACGGCCGCATGTAAGAGAACACGGCACTGGTATGAAGCTCCTCATCAGACAGGGCGACTGGCTTCTGAGATTGAAAGTAATTAGCCCGTGTCGGCACTCGGGCCGGCCGCCGCCGGTCGAGTAGATGAGAAAGTACAATACGCCACCGCATATCACACTCTCGTCACCACCTCTCCACCCCGTCAAAACCTCGGTCAGGGCCGTCGCCCACGTTGATTCCTCTGAGTCGTACAAATGGATCGAAAGATTCCATTGAAAGAAATTTTCTGGGACTTGCTTCGATTTAACAATCGAGACGAGGTAACCATGAGAGCTTTTGTTGACCGACACCGCCAAGGCACTATAATCGGAGAATTTGGGGCCCGGAGGCTTGTCGAGCGCCTTGAAACGCTTTGTTATTGGGTTACAAACATAAAGCTCACTTCTACTATCATTGTCCATGAAGCATACCAAACCATACGATGAGGCGATGAACCAATTAGATTTCTCAATGCAGGGAAGGTCAAGGGCGTACCACTTACGAAGAATGGGGTCGTAGGCGTAGCCAACCGGCTCATCTGAGCTCGTAAACATGAAGTACCAAGGCTTTTGTGAGAAAACATGAGAGCTATTCCATAAGAACCTCTTCGATGTAACTATCTCGTACCATCTTTTGCACACACCACCAGCTCGGAAGATGCTGGCGATTGGGAGATAGGCTAATATCCGTTCCAAAAGATCGTCTGGCAGAATTAGATCCACAGAAACTGTGGAAGTATCAGTTTCATCGTTGAGCTCTGGGAATGAATCGAACTCCACAGCATCGTTTGCAGAGTTATCGACGCCATGACTGACCCACGAAGTTTCGCCTTCCATGATGAGGAATCTATAGAACATACACAAGAATTATCCCAAGAGAATTATAATAGAAGTAATCACAACTGCCAACACAAGACATTCATGAATCAAACGGTACTGTAGATAAAATTTGAACAACAAGAGATACTCAAATACCCACATATTCCTATCAAAATGAGTTCAAATATGCACTTGTATCAACAACAACGAAACGGGAAACTTCGATCTGACCACGATTTGCAAGAAAACTAGTGCAACTATATAGGTTCCAAAGAATCCATCTGATATTAATAACAATAAGAACTGAAAATAAATAAGAACAACTCAATAAACATCACAATAAGGCAAAATTTGTCCAAAAAAACAGCACCACAAATAAAAATTGGCATAGAAAATCACTTGTTAAAGATGCCAAGAGAAAAACAGCGTAACAAAAGGCAAAATTGGAGATATATTAACCACTAATTCATACTTTATTATCTCAAGAGAAATTTGCAAGAATAAGCAACCACATGTTGGAGAAGTGCCCTTTGGTGGTTAGAAAAGCTAATCTATAAGAACGGATCAAATTCTACCATTGATTTCATTCCATAAAAAGCAAGAAAATTCAAATTTAAAGAGGCTATAAAAGAAGTTCAAAGTATTAAATCAAGAAATGGGATTAAACCACCTTAACAAAGCAAACATTTCATCAATTTATAATATTGCATTTTCTTTTAAAACCAACAAATGTTAGGTAAAAGAGGAAAAATACACTCAAGCAGCACTATCAAGGGAACACCGAAACATCAACAACCCATTTAAGGAAAAATAAAAACTAATTAAACAAATAAACAGCAAACAATAACAGATCTCGAAAAGCCCCAGAAATCAAAAACCAAAATCCTGCATGAAACATAAAAAGATTGTACCTTTACCTCAAGAATCCTTACAATAAGCAAATGGGTCTTCCCAGAGTGCTCAAAATCCTCAAGATTCGTCAGAAAAGAGTGCCGAAACGCATCAGTGAACCCAAAAGACAACTAATTCTCAGTGGGGCGAAAACAACATCAGAGAGAGGGGAAAAGGGAATGAAAATTGAAATGGATTCGTATGGATTTAGGTGATAAACACGAGCGTATATATATACATATGTGTGTGTATTAACTAGGAAAACAATGTTACGTACAGAGAGGTAGAGAGAGAAAGGGGTTGTCTTTTTCTTGGTTTTATTTCCTTTTACGTTCAAGTGATGTTGCCTATACGACAGGAAGAGGGGAATGAAAGAGAAGGGCGGTTTTTAATGGGAGGCGTTTGGTTTTGTTGAACCAGACAAGACTCGGAGAGAGTGTGAGAGAGAGAGAGATTAATTCAAGTAAATAAATACTTGCCAAATTCTAAATTACTCTTCCTATGAATTTTATTGAAGAACATTAAATAAGAAGGTTAAAAGTCTTTACCATTAAAAAAGTACTTTAATCCTCACAATAAACTCGAGAAGAGTTATATTAGGTATTGTGTAATAAATTTTTGATTTTCAAATATCTTTTTTAATTTTTCAGAAACTCAACACACAAAAGTTTTTCTTTTAAAAGAAAATATAGAGAATGAAATACTAAAGAAGTGGATTCTTTATCTATAGGTTCCCCCCAAATTTAGCTTTGGTATATATACCCATTGGAAAAATGAAAGAAGAAACTTGTAAAAATTTCATTACCTTTATACTCCAAAAAGTTTTATGAGAACGATTCATGGATACCCATTATTCATAAATTCAAACGTATTTTTAGAAATTGATACAATCCACAATTTATCTCACGATATTCATGAGATGATTTTATAATAATTTTATTTATTTTATATTAAAAAATATTAATGATATCGTATGATATCTACCCGTAAAATGATAATATAAAATAAAGTACAATAAAGACTCAAATGAACATATATGAAAATTAATTAAAACAAAAGTATAATCCATATCGGATTTTTTTTTTAATTTATACTTTCAATAGTTATAACATAGTACATAATAAATAGAAATAAAACTATAATTTCATTAGTAATTTAGTTAACTTGTTTTAATCTACTATAATAATTAAACAAACAAACAAGAACATAATAAAATTAACATTAATTCAATGAAACTAATTGATCGAATTTATTTTTAAACTTGTGATCTTGATCGATTTGATTGAAAATGCACCCTTTCACCTAATTTATTGTCCAATTCATTCTTCATAGAACTTTTTTCATCAAGATTTCATTAATTTTCTTAATTTACTCTCCCCCTCTCTGATTGAGGTACAATTGGTAATTGGAGTTGTTAAGGGCATAATTTTAATTTCAATTTATTAAACAAATCTATTTATTGAGGGAAAAATCAACTATTTATTGTATTATTGAGTGAGAAATTAATTTTTTATTTGTTATTTAGGAGAAATTCAACTATTTATTACTATTAATAATATATTTTTTTAGAAGAACCATGTATTTGATCCAGGGTCTAGTAATTAACTTCTACAATCAATAAATCAATAAATAAAATAATAAATAAACATTTATTGCTTGCCTAATTCGGTTATCCCTTTTACTACATTTTAAATAGGCCGATCACTGCAATAGTGTATGCATTCACTTAGACGTCACATAATTAATATTGTAATTTATTGTTTTCAATATTTTTTAATTACTACCATAAAAATCATCGCAATTTATGTACTAGTTAAATTTCTTGTTGTAAGAAAAATACAATATAAATATTTGTTTGATAAATAAAAGTAATTATTTAAATAGCATATTAAATCTCTCTTGTGTCAATATATGTTGGATCCTCGATCCGAGTTCGATCCAAACACATGACCTGATCGGTTTTTAAAGATCTGACCCATGTAGAGGTATAGGATCCGATCAGGATAACTCACCGAGTCGGCGACCAGGCGACCCGGTCAGAACCAATTTTTACAGGATCTCGAAATGACGATTACCGACTTTACTAGAACTTGGCAAGGAAGCCTAGGATAACGAATAAAACGGTTTTGTACACATTTTATTTGATTTTTTTGTTCGATTCGGTTCATTTAAATCGAATTTTTCTAATTTGAGTGTTTAGTTAGAAATTTACACGTAAACAAATTCCAACGTTAACAATATATATATGAACATACATATTATTTATAAATTGATAAAATTAATTATTTAGCGAGGATAGATTTTATTTTGCGGTTATGGAACATATTCAATAACGTGTATAATATAAATATGTTGGAATTTTCATAATTGGTTTGAAGATTACATTAGTTTTCTAATTCATTATTAGTTGTTCAATCAATTAGATGGATAATTTGATCTTAAAAGAAAAAAAAAAGATTACTAATTTGATCAGTTTTGTAAAAGTTAACAAGCTGATAATAAAATTAATGTTATGATTTAATTTGCAAGTTGTTTACAAAGCTATAACGCATTATATTTATACAAATGTCATTTTTCCCACTAATTTGTACTTCTTTTGTGTTTATGTCTGCGTATATTTAAGTATATTTATGTAGTATAATTAAAATAAGGGTGTGTCTCATACGCATTTGGTGTACATGCAATTCGAATCGATTCAGATCCGTTTGTGTTTTATTTATTTATTTATTTTTGCTTTAGGTCAAAACTTTTATGTATAAATTCGGTGATCTTTATATACAAATTCTATAATATTTATATATAAATTATGTGACCTTTATATTTAATAATTTAAAAAAAAAATAAAGCATTTCAGCAAAATTTGTACATATATACCTTTATGTTATATTCATATGATCCTTATGTATATTCATATGATTTTTATATTCAAATATTCATATATTTATATATATCTTTATATATTACATAAAGATATGTATATTTGTATATAAAAGTTACATAAATATACATATGAGTCACATGAATATCATATATAGGTATATATATACAAATTTTGTTGAAATTCTTCTTGTTTTTTCTAAGTCACATGAATATCATATATAGGTATCTATATATAAATTTTACTGAAATTCTTCCTATTTTCTCTAAGTTACAATGTATAAAGATCACAATATGTTATATATAAAGGTCACAACATTTATATATAAAGTCACCAAATTTATATATAAAGGTCAAGTCAAGTCATAAAATAAAAAATGATAAATTTGCATATTCAAGTCGGGTCGAGCCTAAAATCCGTGCACTAAGTACACAAGAAAATTTATCTAAAAATAATTCATTATTTTACGTTCCATAACAATATTTTTTTCGTATCTAGTTTTATATCTATATATGTATACATATGTGCAAATTGATATAATTATCATCCTACACATTGATTATATATATATATATATACTATCTATTTGAAAATAATCGTGATTTTAGAAAATAAAATTTGTTCAATTAATTTATATCATTTTAGAAAATCGTTAACCCCTTTTTTGTAATTTTTTTAACCCTATCAAAAAATTACAAAAAAAGAGTTATTGATTTTTTCTTCACCCATTTATTGATTTCCGTTCTAGCTAGACTTCCATTTAGCGTGATACATAAAAATGCCTATTGATTGTTAATTAATACTATAATAATTTTATACACGTTATGTAAGTCTATTAAATACTTTCATAATATTTTGTAACAAATTTAAAAGATAAATATTAATAACAATATATATATAGACACACATATATCATCTTTCAACATAACTATTAATTAAATTAAATTAAATTTGTGGATAATAAGTCAAGCAACATGTGATACCAAACGAAGACTAAGAATTATCATAGAAGTGGAAGACACCATAATTTGGTGGCTGAATTATTTGATACATGTTATAAAATTTTATAATGTCTCCAATGATGATCATTAGATTTTAGGAAATTTTTGTTTTTTTTTTGGAATTTTAAATTTTCGTTTATTATATCATTAAGCTTTTTGCACAATCATTTTTTTTAATTGAATCATATATTTTGAAATTTTTTATATACTTCCATTTATAAAAATTATATCTATATACTATAAATTTAAGTTTGAAAATATAAGTATTCAATTTATAAACGAAAATAGCAGTGACGTAACTTAAGTAAAATTTAAACTATATAGATTTTAAAAATAAAGTATGTCATAGTGTACTATGTAAGTCACGTGGATCAATAATTATATTCAAATCACATGAAAATAAGATTTTGGATTGACAACGAATAATATTGTCTTTACTTGACTTATATGCTATTAAATTTCTGAAGCTCAACTCGAATGAATTCTAATTTTAATAATAACAAAATAATAATAAGAATAATTAATATATATGTCACATATTACATTCAAAATTATTTAGGATCTAAGAGATGAATAAAACTCATTATTTATTGACAAATCGCAAAGAAATAAAGAGAAAAGAAATCAAAGAATGATTAAAAAAACCCAAACTAATTTTAGTGGAAAATTGAATTTGCTCCAACGATTTCTAGTGTCACAAAAAATTTCATTTTTCTAAGTATTACCAAGAAAAAGTGCTTCAACGTTCAAATTGATCTCGGCCGTCGATCTCTACTCATCAGCGAAAAATCTGGACCGTCCATCAGACATTCTCTTCAAAAGAGTCCGTCCACGAGTCAAGATTCTGATCGGACGGACAGAAAGGGATCTTCTTCGTTATCATCAGCCCACAGAGCAATCCCCCACCGTTGGATTTGGGCCCTTTCATCTTTCCCGCCATTTCTCTGACACAATTCAACTCCTTCAACGCGGTTGAAGCCGCCGACGAGGACGACGATGTCGTGGAGTCGGCGCCGTCGGATAGATCGCAGGACTCTCCGCCGGAGGACTGGTGGCTCCGCCACGATCCGCCTCGGCTCAGCCGCCGTAGCCGCCGCGACTCGTTCTCCTTCCTCTCCATCAGGTAATGAAAGCTCACCGCCGAGATCTTCTCCAAAATAGGGTAATCGGAGGAGTGGTACACCGCGGCGGCGATGTTGAGAGCGCCTTGGAACCTGCCGGAGGAGCGGCGGATCTGCACGGCGGTGAAGGCTGGGGTTCCGATTGACCTCTCAATCGCGGACGCCGATCTCTTGATGCACGTGCTTAGAAGGAAACGCACGCTGCCGATGAGGAAATCCTTAATATAGCCGACGGCGAATATCTCCACAGAGACGGCGGACGTGTCGCCGGAAATGAACTCGTCGGAAACTCGGAAGAGGAATTTGTCGTTCCAGGTAGGGTTTTCGCCTCCGAGTGAGTCGACTCGGGTTCGGAGCTTGGCCGCTGGGTTGATCCACGTGATGGCGTAGGTTTGCATCCTGCGCAAGTTAGCAGACGGCGCCTTTAAACCCTGGGCGGAGATCAGGTTGATCTCAAGAATCTGCGTTCCCATATGTAAGTTTACTTTCTCTCTCCGAACGTTTCTTCCCCAACCTATACATACATTGCTTGCATATACATATTGATCAAGAAAGTTGAGAGAGAGAGAGAAAGAGAGAGGGAGAGAGACAATGCAGTGAAATGGATTTTGAATGAAGGGACTAATATACCCCTGGAATTTGGTTTCGGGCTGCTAATGGGCCTTTAAATTTGTTCCAGGCTTTAACTTTAGGTGAGCTGGATTTAGTTTTGGGCCCATAAATTGAAATTCTTGTAAGCTGTACAATAACAGTTTTGAGTTTTGTTAATACGGTCAAAATAATATAATTTTAGTCAACAAATTAACACAGCTGTTAAAATAGTGGTAAATCATAGATGAGTCTGATACCAAAAAAGAGAGAAAATCTCATTTAAGTATATTATTCATTTTATCAATATAAATATAATATCATCCAATATAAATAACTAGTAAATAAGTCAAATTTGATTTTTATGCTAGTCATGAAAGAAATAACACATCTTGTTGGTTTTTATTGATCATGGGGAAATCAAACTCTTTGACATAATACACACGTACTCATCCTGGATTTTTACAACACTTTTTACATTGATAGATTTCATGCATGTAGATTTGTTTTAGGAGGCTTATGTTGTTTCAACTTGAGTTTCTTTTTCCTGGATAGTTTCTTCTCCAAGTCCTTAACTCTACCAGAAAGACTGGAAATGGCAGTAAGCTGTTCTTGACCCGATTTAATCAATCTTTCCATCATTTCTCTCAACCTTTCATTCTCTTCGTTCAGTATTCTGTTCCTTTCTGTTACCTCATCTCTTGCAGGTGAGTCATTTTGCAATGTCGGATCAACGACATTCTCCTTGAACGAGCCTTGCTCTGTGTGTCCTTCGCTTGCTTGGGGTTGATCCTGCTCGGAAGCTACTTCAGAGTCGTTGATTTCAGTGACACCACCTTGTGGGGTCAATTCGGTGTTATCTTTGTTACAAGAGCAATTTTCAATCCCTTCAGAAGCTTCAGCTGGTTGTCGGGCTGCGCATTCATCTGGCTCGATTCTGACATCAGCATTTCTGCTGTCCAATTCTTCCTCGGATCTGAGGTTATCATCTGGCTTGTGGTCCAGAGGCCCTTTGATTGGACAAGTTTCTTCTGTAGCCAATTCAACATCAACTCTGTTAAAAGGAGGATCAGATACCTCTTGAGTTTCCACAGTTTGGTTCCTATCTCTATCCTCAGCAGTTTCATGTGATTCTGAAGATTCTATCAATGCCTCATCCAGTTGTTTTGCCTGATCAGCTTTGCTTGCATCTGCTTCAACTGCTTCGTCTTTTGAGCCTTCTTCAGCAGAGAAGTCATCAAGTACTCCAATTGGAAGCTTGGTAGATTCATCAGTTGCCTTGGCTGAATCGTCGTTCTGTAGAGACAATAGCTCAGAGCCATGATCAAGAACTGGGTCCTCATGACCACTCTTCTTGTCTTCTTCAATGGTTGGTTCTGGTGCTGACATGGCTGAGTTGTGGTTTTGTTGAGAGAAAAGCTCAGAGCCTTGCCCAAGAACTAGGTTCTCATTTTCAAGCACTCCGTTACTCTTCTCGTCTTTTTCAATGGTTGGTATTGATGCTGATTCAACACCGTTGTTGCAAAAACCTTCTGCAGCTTCCTTCTCTACCTTTTCAATTGCTGCTTCTCTGATGAGATCTGCCTCTGAAATCTCAGAGCTTTCATGGTTGGATCCTCCATCAATCTGGTTCTGATGAGTAGGGTTTGTTTCATTGCCATTCTGGGATGATACAACATCCCCACTCTTATTCGAAGCATCGATAATCAACTCCTGTCCAGGTGAATTTTCATGTTGTTCATTCATTAATGAATCAAGTTGCTCCTGAAGACTCACAAGCTCTTTCACCACAGATTTTCTAGCTGCCCTGATGCTCGGATGCATGCCCTATTCGAAGAATAACCAATTCGCTGATCATCAGACATTATTTCACAAGGACTACTATATGTACACACATACAATTGCTATACAAAGTTCTACTCAAGTATCCATAAAAAGATGGACCTCATCGAGTTTATTCAAGGAGATCGTTGGCATGGTTCAAGAAATCAGATGTATATTGTCCATGAATCCTAGACTCTGAAACCGATTAACCAAACCAACAAAGAAAGAAGAAAACTAATGATGTAACCAATTGAAGTGTTTCTGTTAACATACCTGGATTGTATCCAGTTTTAGGAGAAGGCTCATTATAGTTTCAGCGACAACATTTCTTTGCTTGCTACGGCCTTGGATATCAGAAGACGACTTCATTGCCTGAATAAGATGCTCCACATCAGCCATCTGTTCTCGCACTTTGGCTATTTGTTTCAACTTCTTTATGAACTCCCACTTTCGGACATCAAATCCACGATAGGCTGATTGAATAATGACAGCTGCTTCTTCCTCGGACAGTTTCTTTTCTCGAACTCCTTCATTCTTTGATCTGGTAGATCCAGCATCTTCAGATTGGCTTTTTACAACTGCATCATTTTCAGCATGGTTCTGGGAAATTTGTCCTTTTCTGGGCTTTTCCTCTGCTTGATTTGTCAAAATATCATCCCGGGACTTAACAGGAGCTTCGACCTTTACATCCGTGTTATCTCCATGCGAAATTCTCCCATCAACAACCTTGACAGTTTTTGCGCCCTTGTCTTTGTTAAGCTCAGTGTGAAGGATCTTAGCTTGCTCTTTGTTTTCTGATGATTTTACGGCTTTTCTTGCATCATTGGGCTGTGAGATTCCGTTTCCATTTTTTTTCCGTGGCAATGGATCAACTCTCAGACAGACAGGGGGCAGCTTGGATGATTTAGGTGGAGAAGGAGACTTTCTTGATGTCCCTTTATCAACTTTCTTCTCACCATCATTCCTTTCTTTCTCCTGATTTGTTGAAGTCTTTTTTTCGACATGTTGTGACACTTCCTTCACAGGGATGTCTCTCAGCTTTACAGCAGCTTGATCACCATTATTTTCTCTGTTCAGATTAACATTTTGTTCACCGTCCAAACTTTGTGTTGTATTGCCATCCTTCATCTTATACTTTTCGCCTTCCTTGTCCTCGGGCTTGTGAGGTATCCAGAACAACGGAAATGGGAAATCTCGATTACCATCACCGTGTTGATTGTTCTCTTCAACATCTCCCCTGTTCTTTGTCGATTCCAAGCTATTCAGATCAAGGGGACGCCATCCATTCCAAAATGCGGGATGCTGTGCCTTCGCATCATGGGAACCTTCTCTTCCCTGCTCTTTCTTGCCACTGTAATCAGGTGGAATCCACACAACAGGATCAGGGGAATTCTTGGACCGAAAAGGAACCAACGAGTCGAAGCTCCTCCTTTCCCTTTCAGGCTCTTCCTCTTCAATCCTTACACTATTCTGATCCTTGTCATAAAACGGATGATTCGAACACCCACAACAATGGTGCTCCCTAGGCACATTATTCTTTTCGTACTCGTATCGTGGCTGTCCCATCCCATAAAATGGCGGAGGGGGCATGTACTGTACCGGGAACGAAGGATAATTCCCAGGACAAGGATGCTGTGGAACATGAGCATAAGGAGATCCCCAAGCACATTGGGCTGGTAAATATGAATGGTTACAGCAACTATGGCACGCATTCGGTGGTGCACCGCCATAGTTGCCGCCCCAAGGCCACCATCCATAACCCATCGGAGGGCGAGCTGAATTCATGTGCATTTGAGGTGGGATAGCTTCCATTCCAGGATAATAGTAAGGCCTGTAATACATTTGATCCTTCTGATTGGGACATGGCTGTATATTCTTGTATACAGATTCCATCTCCCAATATCTAACAGACCTTTGACTAAAATGTATGTACGTAGAAGAAAAAAAAAAAAAGAACAGATATCACCTGCATAGTGAATATAGAAAGAAGATTGATCAAATTACAAACCATGGAGAAATAAAATCTGTGATCAGCTAATTAAAAGCGTTGTTTAATTCTTCAAATGATATCAAGATTAACACCACAAACGCTTTCGAATCAATATAGGTTACACTGTACATTAAAGACTTCCAACAAATGATGAAGATCTACACTATTCGATGAACAAAATCAAATATTATCTTTTGAAATTGGTGTAATAAAATCAAAATCGCCATTAAAATACAGTATCTCCACCAAAACAATCACTCATATTGCATTCTATCAATAGATTGCACAAAAACAACAGAAGAAGAAGAAGACGATGAAAACAAAAAGCATATAAAAATCACTTACAATTCACAGAGAGAAAAACAAGAAGAAAGTCCCTCCAAACAATCCGCAGATCCGAATAACTGAGATTCCGGTGTAAAAACGATCCACCAATCCGACCTACTTCTTCAAAACCTTGAGTCTTCTTTCTGTGATTGCTGTCTGAATTTTATTAATTATTTTTTTTCCTGAGATTATCGAATTCAATTGAAGGCTTAAATAGGTATCAATGATGGTTCCGAACTTTCGATTGAGTTCCAGATCTTTCCCGCGTCTCAACGGTCGAAGTCGAACTATCTGGTATTTTTTGCCACGTGTCATGGGTGGATCAAGAGGCAGCGATTTGGTGCTTGCGGGTGTAGAATAAGTCAATAAGTACAAATCGATATAGGTAGCAATATGGATCGGACTTAAGAGACATTGGCTTGGGCCTGTTTCTAGTTTGGCCCAATCCATGTTACTCGTCGAGCGGGTACTGGTCCAATGTCATGTAGTATATATAAAGTGAAGCAAAGTTACATATGCTAATGTAATATACTAATATCTCATATGTTTTTAATATTTGAATAAAATAAATATTATAATGAAAACATTGTAGTTGACAAATGTGATTACGTGCAATGATCTACCCAGCGCTACCACCATTTCTGTTCTCACCAAAATCTCTCTCTACAATGGATTGGGAGAAGATGGTATTGGCTCGAAAAATCTTCAATCAATGAAAGAATTAAGGCCACTTTGGAAAGCAAATTTGTATCCACGTTTCAAAAAATTTCGATGTGGAAATTCTTTTGGAAAAAATTTGGAAGACAAAATATATCTCCTTGTTCTTGATGACGTTTGGAATGAAGATATGCAAAAGTGGGAATGTGTTTAAAATTCCTTAGGAGGAATACTTCTATCAAGGAAAATTTTATCATTGTTACGATTAGGAATAAAGAGGTTGCTTCGATTGTTCGTACGCTTGATTTTTATATCTTAAGTGTCTTATTAAATGAAGATTGTTGGTTCATAATCAGATAAAAAGTTTCGAGTAATGGAGAAACCATTCTCTTTGGGTCTGAGAGAATTGAGAATGATATTGTAAAAAGATGTCAAGGTTTGTCATTAGTTGCCAATGTAGTCGGAGGTCTGCTACACCGCACACTCAAAGATGAGTGGATCTCAATTGCACAAGATTGGCTTTCAAATCTTCAATTTGATGACAATGACATCTTAAAGATATTGAGATTGAGCTTTGATTATTTATCTCCACCATCACTCAATAAGTGTTTTACCTACTATTCGATTTTTTCCACAGACAAACAAATCGACAAGCAAGATTTGATTGAACTTTGGATGACACAAGGATTTCTTCAAATTGATCCTTAAAAAAGGCATGGAGGTACAAACATTAAGAGCAAAGCATCTAAGCAAGTTGCCAAGTATCATACAATACTTGATCAACTTGAGGCATCTTCACATTTTTTTAATACAAAATTACCTCCTAATATTGGATGACTAACTTATCTTCAAACACTAGAATACTATCATATAGGCAAGGGAGATAGCCATGGAATTGGAGAGCTTGGAAGATTGAAAAATCTCAAAGGTAGGTTGCATGTTTTGCATCTTGAAAACATACACCATTAAGAAGAGGTGGAGAGTGCACGTTATTCGAGAAATATGTGTTTTTCTATTTAATTCATTAACTGTTGATTAACGTTTACTTTCATGTTTTAGGACTTTGGATTCACATGGTCACAAACGTCTCTAATACGTGTGAAAAATTGAAACTACACGTTTAGTGTAAGATGGATCTGTAAGTCTAATTTTTTATTTAATTCAATAAATATATGTCATCTTCTACTTTTCTTGCATGGAGCTTATTACAATATAGATATGACATTATCCTTAAAGAACTCATTAAATTCAAATCCCAAGCTTCTCATGCAATCAAACTAGATCTACAACTGTTTTCCAAATCATAAAAACCATGAAATTCAACATAGCAAATATGAAATTGGGTTAGTTACATAAAAAAAAAAACATTAAATTTAGGTTGCTTTTCATTCACAAAATGAATTTTCAACTTCAACACCATAAATTATCAATTTTAACATCATGTCTGTTCAATACATAATCGGTTAGTTTTGAACTCCTACTGTTAATGAGGAGCCCAAAATGTGTCTCCATACATTCTCGTGGGGTCGCAATATTTTGCTGACGAGTAGGAGAACACATTAATTTCAAGCTTCACGTCAATAATTGGAACCAAAATATTGAATTATGTATAAAATTGATATATTGATCATTTATGGTAACGTTTTAAAATTTACGTTGCAAATGAAAATCAAACTAAAGTTGATGGTTTTTTTTTATATAATCAACCCTATGAAATTTAATGAATATTTTGATGTGGCAACACAACCAGACATTACAATATTGAATGCTTGGTGTCCTGTACAGATGTGTACCTATGATCAGTCTGGCTAGCTTTAATTCGAAAAGAGGAAAATAGCTATGAAATTTCAGCTAGGATTAGCATTTGTTGCCAAATATCTATTTTCGTGGCTGATATACGCAATGAAAGATAATATTACATTGCTAAGTTGTTATTTAGAGACGGAGCTGATCAGTAATTGAACTCGAAATGTTCAAATTTAAGGATTCACATGCAATTTATGTATGAATTCGGCATAATTGAGTGATTTTGGTTGAAGTTGGGCAAAATTTTAATGTCCTAAATTATGTGTCAGAAATTTAAAATCTTAAATTGTCAGACCACCTAATTTATTGGACAATTTGGATCTTTTTAGAGAGAAAATTTGTATGATTCGAATTCAACCCTAATCACTATAATATGATAAAAGTGTGATATCACTCATCGTGATTTTTATTTTTGTTCATATAAGTTGTGTAAATAATGATAATACAATATGAATACAGACGTGAAACCTTTTTTCTTTTTATTTTACTTTTTTATTAAAAAAATACTTTATGTTGAATTTTGCATTTCATATGTGAGACGAAACTCAATTTAATCCTACCTTAATGTGAAACCCTTTTTTTTTTTTGACTTTTCTATTGAAAAAATAATTTATGTAGAATTTTTGCATTTATCTCTTTTATGTGAGATCAAACTCAATTTAATCTATCCTAACTTAGTATTAAATTAAAGCACATCATCTCACAATAAAGTACCTCTTAATTGGTTTTGGAATAAGGTATTTGAGCTCGATTTACAATTTGAATTTTGTTATTTTCCAATTATAGAATAAAGGTAACCTATAAAATAAACAGATAAAAAATACAGCAATTTAAGCGACCAGTCTTCAACTAATTCACAATAATCATTATTGGGCTGAGCCGATTCACGGGCTTATTAGTCTGGGTCCACTCACTGGTTTATTGGGCTGGGCCGATTCACAGACTTATTGGAATCTTATTCCCGATCCATCTCTTCACCGTCGGGCGTTGGCCACTTCTCTCACCGATCTCTCTCTCTCTCTCCTCAGTTTTCTCACTCTAAAACTCTCTCCATAGCTTCATCAGTTGAGAAGCAGCAGTTTAATGCAAGGAAAATGTCAGCATTTCTCCATCAGAGGCCACTCTACTCTCCCTCATTCGACTCCAACGAATTATCCCCTCGATCGCGCCAAAATTACCAGAAACCCATCGGCGCCGCTCTTCTCAGCCGTGGCCCGGCGTTGATCCTCCTCCTTCTCTCACTGCTGATAATCCTCGGCGTATTTTCTCCTTACATACACTCTCCCAATTCACTCATCTCGTTCAGTTCCAGTAGCTCCGATGCCAAGTGGCGGAGCTACACGCTCTCCGATGCGGCCGCTTTCGTCGCGAAGAACGACACGTTGATCGTCTGTGCGGTGAGCGAGGCTTATTTATCGTTTCTGAACAACTGGTTGATTAGCATCACACGGCAAAAGCATCTGGAGAAAGTGTTGGTGATTGCTGAGGATTATGCGACGCTTTATAAGGTGAATGAACGGTGGCCGGGGCACGCGGTGTTGGTGCCGCCTGCGTTGGAGGCCGCCGCCGCACATAAGTTTGGGTCTCAGGTAGTTTTTGTGGAGATTTTTTCTTGAATTCTGATGTTTGGTTTTTGTATTTTTTGGTGTATCTTACTCCATTTGCGTAGGAATTGATGCTGCGTTTGTGATTTGAGTAATGAGCTTTATTTTGTCCTTCGAATTGTTGG
The DNA here is from genome assembly GCA_028654395.1 of Scutellaria barbata. Classification (NCBI taxonomy): domain Eukaryota; kingdom Viridiplantae; phylum Streptophyta; class Magnoliopsida; order Lamiales; family Lamiaceae; genus Scutellaria; species Scutellaria barbata. The sequence goes on from JACJVH010000350.1 coordinate 39,487, forward strand.
TTCAGTTTTGAATATCTTTAATCTGAAAGCTTGATGGAGGCCAGAATTTACACATATGATTTTGTATTATAGTTTTGCACTAGATGGTGATATGTGCTACCATGGAAGAATGCTGTTTCTTGAGGTTGTTATCGCTGATTCTTACTCGATTTAGTAGATTGATAACAAAGGAAAAGCTTGTTGTTCAGCGTCTGTGTTGTGTGATGAAATGATCTAAAGCTTAAGTTACTAATTTTGATAAAGTCTTGAAAGCATTATGCAGTTTTTTACATTGACAACTCTTCTCGTCTATTGTTTAGTCTTTGTCATTCACTTACCACAATATATTTGTATTTTAGTTATTCTCTTCCATCCATGAAGAAGCTAACATTGTGCAGTGAATTCGACTAGTGAACTTGATTTTGTCTTTTAAGTTGCTGGTGGAGCGTTAAATAACTTGACTCTAAAAGCAATTGATGGCTTTGTTTTCAAAGAGTCAATTTTAGAATATTGACTAGAAAGAAAAATGATTCCCCTCCCCCCCTTTTCTTAAACATGAGTGTTTTAATGGCGAAATAGTGTTGCTTAATCTTAAGTTGCCAATTTTCGATGGACTCTTGAAAATGTGTGCAAGCGCTGTCTATTTCCTTAGAGCTACTGATCTCCCATCTATTATTTATTTCATGTTATTTATTACCCTGGTGATATCCTTGTTGCAGGGTTTCTTCAACTTTACAGCCAGAAGGCCACGACATCTCCTTCAAATCTTGGAGCTTGGATATAACGTTATGTACAATGATGTCGATATGGTTTGGTTGGCAGATCCATTTCCATATCTTGAAGGCGAGCAATGATGTCTACTTTCATGGATGACATGGCTTATGTAAGTATGCCAATTGCAATTTCATCAATTGCTAACAACCATCGCTATTACTTTTTAACAAGCTAACTAGAGCTAATCAGCAACATCTACTCAACTTTCTCTTTTAGGACTCAAGGAATAGGTCTGTTTTTTTTTTTTTTTTTTTCCTCTCCCCTGTTTTCTAGGTGATTGTTGGTTTGCCATTTTTTTTTGTGGTCTCTGAACATAATAGGCAATCCAAAATCCACTAGCTCCAAATTATATGCTCACAAGGGTTGAGATGTTGACTCTAACAAACACTAGAAAAAGGTGTCCTGCTGTCTGTGATTTAATTTTCTTATTTTGTATCTGAACCAACATAACTGAAAGATACTGAACAAAATCATCTTATTCATGTGTTTTGATGAGATAGGATCAAACAAAATAAATTGGATTTTTTTTCCTTTTTCTGCCAAATTAATGGTGTCATATCTCCTTGATGAACTCTAGGAAAAGTCATGAATGCAACCACATCTAGGATATTTGACTGACATATTGTTTGAAAATTTTGGTCTTGCCAATCCCAGTGCATGTCTTAAATTGAACTATTGCTCTTGTATTGATAATGATGTTTTTCTACCTGCTGAAACTGCCAGGTGAAACTCTCAATCATTCTCACGATTTGCCACCTCCAGGGAAAAAGGGCGTACTTATATCTGTAGCTGCTTTATTTATCGCGCCTACCAATGGAGCAAAAACTACTTATGAAGAAGTGGATTGAAGAACTACAGGACCAACACATGGTCTAGAGCACAGAAAGCCAATGACCAGCCTGGCTTTAATTGGGCACTGAATAAAACTGCTGGGCAGGTAGATATGCAATTCTCTGTGCTACTGTTGTTTTCCAGATCGTGTTAGATGTCTTTGTCTATTGATGCATGTACGTGCACAATTATCCATAGTGGTTTATGATGAGTTCTCCTTCTGTAGTTCATCATGCATTAAATTCCAACACTTCATTTCTTCTTCTCTTTCCACCTCTTAACTTTTGCGAAATAAGAGGTTAGAAGAGTTTCGGGGACAATGGCAATGTGACTGATCAACCACCCAACCACCCCTTAGGAGTTACCAATGGGTAGTCTCAGTTAGTACTTGTAAGGCCTGGTGGGACTATGGAATTATTAGTTAGAAGTGATGAAGACTAACCCCTTTTGCCGCCATGAAATTAATGGAAAAGTACCTTTTGTTCATCCCCCATGCTTTTCATAGCATGTCCTCAGAACGAGGCAGAAAGAAATGGTCATTAACGGAACTCCCAAAATCCATCTTTTTTTTATTGCTAGTAACATTTCTCCTATGTGAATAGTTACTTTAAACGTGGTGGTCTAACTTGTGCTAATGATATGCATACTCAAAACCATTTTAAGCACAGGACAAAGTTTCATCTAGTAACTCTCCATGATATAACATCAACAACTTGGAAACTTTTATGATGATGCCCTTGAAACCTGCTTTTACACTCAATGTTAAAAGAGTCGCTAGGCGGAGGACTGGGCCGACAGGGTTATGTGGGGCCTGTTTTAACACTATGTGCAATACATCGGTCTTTTTTCCTTTCATCATCCTTAGATGCTAACCACTCATGTGGATCATGTTCTTGCTCTTCATTTGCCATTAACAATATACTTATGCCACCTTTCGCTTCATTTCATTTTCATTTTTTGTGGATGTATACCTGCTGCCCCAAAGCGCTTTCCCCACAGGCGGCTTATACTTCAAGAACAAGACATGGGTGAAGGAAACCAAAGGGATGCATGTGATCATCCACAACAACTACATAATCGGTTTTGAAAAGAAGACCAAACGCTTCCTCGATTATGGTCTGTGGCTAGTGGATGACTATGCCTCCGAGTCCCCACTTGGTAGATTATAGTGAGTCGGAGGAGGTTCGCCGAACCATCTTTTGGTTGTAATACGACAGAGCCTTTCCACAACAATCGCGCTCGTCTGTAATCAGAGGCTCGATACTTGTGGGAAGCAATAGAGAAGCAGAGGACTTGGACATATTCAGAGACCAATGTCGAACCGTAGCACGAAGAAGATTTCCCTTTTGCTTTGTATATCAGGGTTCTTAACCATTTCTACATTATTTTTTCCTTAATTTATATAATTTTGGATTTGTTATTCAAATCCAATTTGTTGGTAAAAATATTTGAATATAAATGTTATTTAGTAGGAACGATCCCAATTCATCCTTTTCTAAATAACACTCCCATTTTTTATTTTATGTGACAAAAATCCAAAATCAGTATACCAATTTACTTTATTACTGTTATTTTATGGCTTTATTTATTTAATAAAATAAAAAAAATGCGTCTGCCGGGAGTCGAACCCGGGTCTATTGCTTGGAAGGCAATTATCCTAACCGTTGGACTACAGACGCTTATTTGTTTAAATTTGAGAAGCTATAATTAAATACTGTATTGACATATTTCTTTCATAATTTTTATTCTTATTTTATTGACCACTCTATTTGGATTACATATGAGATTATTCATTTCTTATTATTGTAATTTTATATTTCCTCCTTCACATAAAAATAAACCTGATTATTATTTTTCTATGTCCTAAAAATAGGCCTGATTATTATTTTTTGGTTCCATAAAGATAAGTCAATTACTCTATTGACATGTTTTTATTAATTTCAATTACCTCACTTCAACTATTACTTTTAGAAAAAAATATATTTCAATATGTCGCAATTAACGAAACTTAAGAATATATATGAAACTTCAAACACTTTAATTGTATAAACTACATTTTTTACATTTAGTTGAAAATAATTATAGATCTATATTTGTGTAGAAAAAGTATAAAGTTTTGAACACGATATACATAATACATAAAATCACCCACGATGAACATTGAATATAACATCCTTGTTGAATATATATATATATTAATAAATATGTGTGAAACATTCAATTAATGCTACACTTTGTATAATTATTGCATATTTGAAGTGTAAATAATATGTGAATATTTATTGCATATTTTAAAGATAAACAATGATCCTCTTTCCTTTTATGTATAAAATAAATCATGAGTTTCAATAAAGATGCTCAAAATTGGTGACAAACAGATATTATACCTGAATGGATTGTAACAACTCCTATCTCTAATTAGAATATTAGTGATTACTTCAACTAAATTCCATTTGGATTTTGCCACAAATGTAGTAAAATTACTAACATTTATTGTTGCAAAATCCAAATGGAATTTAGTTGAAGTAATCACTAATATTCTAATTAGAGATAGGAGTTGTTACAATCCATTCAGGTATAATATCTGTTTGTCACCAATTTTGAGCATCTTTATTGAAACTCATGATTTATTTTATACATAAAAGGAAAGAGGATCATTGTTTATCTTTAAAATATGCAATAAATATTCACATATTATTTACACTTCAAATATGCAATAATTATACAAAGTGTAGCATTAATTGAATGTTTCACACATATTTATTAATATATATATATATATTCAACAAGGATGTTATATTCAATGTTCATCGTGGGTGATTTTATGTATTATGTATATCGTGTTCAAAACTTTATACTTTTTCTACACAAATATAGATCTATAATTATTTTCAACTAAATGTAAAAAATGTAGTTTATACAATTAAAGTGTTTGAAGTTTCATATATATTCTTAAGTTTCGTTAATTGCGACATATTGAAATATATTTTTTTCTAAAAGTAATAGTTGAAGTGAGGTAATTGAAATTAATAAAAACATGTCAATAGAGTAATTGACTTATCTTTATGGAACCAAAAAATAATAATCAGGCCTATTTTTAGGACATAGAAAAATAATAATCAGGTTTATTTTATGTGAAGGAGGAAATATAAAATTACAATAATAAGAAATGAATAATCTCATATGTAATCCAAATAGAGTGGTCAATAAAATAAGAATAAAAATTATGAAAGAAATATGTCAATACAGTATTTAATTATAGCTTCTCAAATTTAAACAAATAAGCGTCTGTAGTCCAACGGTTAGGATAATTGCCTTCCAAGCAATAGACCCGGGTTCGACTCCCGGCAGACGCATTTTTTTTATTTTATTAAATAAATAAAGCCATAAAATAACAGTAATAAAGTAAATTGGTATACTGATTTTGGATTTTTGTCACATAAAATAAAAAATGGGAGTGTTATTTAGAAAAGGATGAATTGGGATCGTTCCTACTAAATAACATTTATATTCAAATATTTTTACCAACAAATTGGATTTGAATAACAAATCCAAAATTATATAAATTAAGGAAAAAATAATGTAGAAATGGTTAAGAACCCTGATATACAAAGCAAAAGGGAAATCTTCTTCGTGCTACGGTTCGACATTGGTCTCTGAATATGTCCAAGTCCTCTGCTTCTCTATTGCTTCCCACAAGTATCGAGCCTCTGATTACAGACGAGCGCGATTGTTGTGGAAAGGCTCTGTCGTATTACAACCAAAAGATGGTTCGGCGAACCTCCTCCGACTCACTATAATCTACCAAGTGGGGACTCGGAGGCATAGTCATCCACTAGCCACAGACCATAATCGAGGAAGCGTTTGGTCTTCTTTTCAAAACCGATTATGTAGTTGTTGTGGATGATCACATGCATCCCTTTGGTTTCCTTCACCCATGTCTTGTTCTTGAAGTATAAGCCGCCTGTGGGGAAAGCGCTTTGGGGCAGCAGGTATACATCCACCTGAAATGATAATGTAAATGAGTCGAAGGTGGCATAAGTATATTGTTAATGGCAAATGAAGAGCAAGAACATGATCCACATGAGTGGTTAGCATCTAAGGATGATGAAAGGAAAAAAGACCGATGTATTGCACATAGTGTTAAAACAGGCCCCACATAACCCTGTCGGCCCAGTCCTCCGCCTAGCGACTCTTTTAACATTGAGTGTAAAAGCAGGTTTCAAGGGCATCATCATAAAAGTTTCCAAGTTGTTGATGTTATATCATGGAGAGTTACTAGATGAAACTTTGTCCTGTGCTTAAAATGGTTTTGAGTATGCATATCATTAGCACAAGTTAGACCACCACGTTTAAAGTAACTATTCACATAGGAGAAATGTTACTAGCAATAAAAAAAAGATGGATTTTGGGAGTTCCGTTAATGACCATTTCTTTCTGCCTCGTTCTGAGGACATGCTATGAAAAGCATGGGGGATGAACAAAAGGTACTTTTCCATTAATTTCATGGCGGCAAAAGGGGTTAGTCTTCATCACTTCTAACTAATAATTCCATAGTCCCACCAGGCCTTACAAGTACTAACTGAGACTACCCATTGGTAACTCCTAAGGGGTGGTTGGGTGGTTGATCAGTCACATTGCCATTGTCCCCGAAACTCTTCTAACCTCTTATTTCGCAAAAGTTAAGAGGTGGAAAGAGAAGAAGAAATGAAGTGTGGAATTTAATGCATGATGAACTACAGAAGGGAGAACTCATCATAAACCACTATGGATAATTGTGCACGTACATGCATCAATAGACAAAGACATCTAACACGATCTGGAAAACAACAGTAGCAACAGAGAATTGCATATCTACCTGCCCAGCAGTTTTATTCAGTGCCCAATTAAAGCCAGGCTGGTCATTGGCTTTCTGTGCTCTAGACCATGGTTGGTCCTGTAGTTCTTCAATCCACTTCTTCATAAGTAGTTTTGCTCCATTGGTAGGGCGCAGATAAATAAAGCAGCTACAGATATAAGTACGGCCCTTTTTCCTGGAGGTGGCAAATCGTGAGAATGATTGAGAGGTTTCACCTGGCAGTTTCAGCAGGTAGAAAAACATCATTATCAATACAAGAGCAATAGTTCAATTTAAGACATGCACTGGGATTGGGCAAGACCAAAATTTTCAAAACAATATGTCAGTCAAATATCCTAGATGTGGTTGCATTCATGACTTTTCCTAGAGTTCATCAAGGAGATATGACACCATTAATTTGGCAGAAAGGAAAAAAAATCCAATTTATTTTGTTTGATCCTATCTCATCAAAAACACCATGAATAAGATGATTTTGTTCAGTATCTTTCAGTTATGTTGGTTCAGATACAAATAAGAAAATTAAATCACAGACAGCAGGACACCTTTTTCTAGTGTTTGTTAGAGTCAACATCTCAACCCTTGTGAGCATATAATTTGGAGCTAGTGGATTTTGGATTGCCTATTATGTTCAGAGACCACAAAAAAAATGGCAAACCAACAATCACCTAGAAAACAGGGGGAGAGGAAAAAAAAAAAAAAAAAACAGACCTATTCCTTGAGTCCTAAAAGAGAAAGTTGAGTAGATGTTGCTGAATTAGCTCTAGTTAGCTTGTTAAAAAGTAATAGCGGATGGTTGTTAGCAATTGATGAAATTGCAATTGGCATACTTACATAAGCCATGTCATCCATGAAGTAGACATCATGCTCGCCTTCAAGATATGGAAATGGATCTGCCAACCAAACCATATCGACATCATTGTACATAACGTTATATCCAAGCTCCAAGATTTGAAGGAGATGTCGTGGCCTTCTGGCTGTAAAGTTGAAGAAACCCTGCAACAAGGATATCACCAGGGTAATAAATAACATGAAATAAATAATAGATGGGAGATCAGTAGCTCTAAGGAAATAGACAGCGCTTGCACACATTTCAAGAGTCCATCGAAAATTGGCAACTTAAGATTAAGCAACACTATTTCGCCATAAAACACTCATGTTTAAGAAAAGGGGGGGAGGGGAATCATTTTCTTTCTAGTCAATATTCTAAAATTGACTCTTTGAAAACAAAGCCATCAATTGCTTTTAGAGTCAAGTTATTTAACGCTCCACCAGCAACTTAAAAGACAAAATCAAGTTCACTAGTCGAATTCACTGCACAATGTTAGCTTCTTCATGGATGGAAGAGAATATACTAAAATACAAATATATTGTGGTAAGTGAATGACAAAGACTAAACAATAGACGAGAAGAGTTGTCAATGTAAAAAACTGCATAATGCTTTCAAGACTTTATCAAAATTAGTAACTTAAGCTTTAGATCATTTCATCACACAACACAGACGCTGAACAACAAGCTTTTCCTTTGTTATCAATCTACTAAATCGAGTAAGAATCAGCGATAACAACCTCAAGAACAGCATTCTTCCATGGTAGCACATATCACCATCTAGTGCAAAACTATAATACAAAATCATATGTGTAAATTCTGGCCTCCATCAAGCTTTCAGATTAAAGATATTCAAAACTGAACCAACAATTCGAAGGACAAAATAAAGCTCATTACTCAAATCACAAACGCAGCATCAATTCCTACGCAAATGGAGTAAGATACACCAAAAAATACAAAAACCAAACATCAGAATCAAGAAAAAATCTCCACAAAAACTACCTGAGACCCAAACTTATGTGCGGCGGCGGCCTCCAACGCAGGCGGCACCAACACCGCGTGCCCCGGCCACCGTTCATTCACCTTATAAAGCGTCGCATAATCCTCAGCAATCACCAACACTTTCTCCTGATGCTTTTGCCGTGTGATGCTAATCAACCAGTTGTTCAGAAACGATAAATAAGCCTCGCTCACCGCACAGACGATCAACGTGTCGTTCTTCGCGACGAAAGCGGCCGCATCGGAGAGCGTGTAGCTCCGCCACTTGGCATCGGAGCTACTGGAACTGAACGAGATGAGTGAATTGGGAGAGTGTATGTAAGGAGAAAATACGCCGAGGATTATCAGCAGTGAGAGAAGGAGGAGGATCAACGCCGGGCCACGGCTGAGAAGAGCGGCGCCGATGGGTTTCTGGTAATTTTGGCGCGATCGAGGGGATAATTCGTTGGAGTCGAATGAGGGAGAGTAGAGTGGCCTCTGATGGAGAAATGCTGACATTTTCCTTGGCATTAAACTGCTGCTTCTCAACTGATGAAGCTATGGAGAGAGTTTTAGAGTGAGAAAACTGAGGAGAGAGAGAGAGATCGGTGAGAGAAGTGGCCAACGCCCGACGGTGAAGAGATGGATCGGGAATAAGATTCCAATAAGTCTGTGAATCGGCCCAGCCCAATAAACCAGTGAGTGGACCCAGACTAATAAGCCCGTGAATCGGCTCAGCCCAATAATGATTATTGTGAATTAGTTGAAGACTGGTCGCATAAATTGCTGTATTTTTTATCTGTTTATTTTATAGGTTACCTTTATTTCTATAATTGGAAAATAACAAAATTCAAATTGTAAATCGAGCTCAAATACCTTATTCCAAAACCAATTAAGAGGTACTTTATTGTGAGATGATGTGCTTTAATTTAATACTAAGTTAGGATAGATTAAATTGAGTTTGATCTCACATAAAAGAGATAAATGCAAAAATTCTACATAAATTATTTTTTCAATAGAAAAGTCAAAAAAAAAAAAGGGTTTCACATTAAGGTAGGATTAAATTGAGTTTCGTCTCACATATGAAATGCAAAATTCAACATAAAGTATTTTTTTAATAAAAAAGTAAAATAAAAAGAAAAAGGTTTCACGTCTGTATTCATATTGTATTATCATTATTTACACAACTTATATGAACAAAAATAAAAATCACGATGAGTGATATCACACTTTTATCATATTATAGTGATTAGGGTTGAATTCGAATCATACAAATTTTCTCTCTAAAAAGATCCAAATTGTCCAATAAATTAGGTGGTCTGACAATTTAAGATTTTAAATTTCTGACACATAATTTAGGACATTAAAATTTTGCCCAACTTCAACCAAAATCACTCAATTATGCCGAATTCATACATAAATTGCATGTGAATCCTTAAATTTGAACATTTCGAGTTCAATTACTGATCAGCTCCGTCTCTAAATAACAACTTAGCAATGTAATATTATCTTTCATTGCGTATATCAGCCACGAAAATAGATATTTGGCAACAAATGCTAATCCTAGCTGAAATTTCATAGCTATTTTCCTCTTTTCGAATTAAAGCTAGCCAGACTGATCATAGGTACACATCTGTACAGGACACCAAGCATTCAATATTGTAATGTCTGGTTGTGTTGCCACATCAAAATATTCATTAAATTTCATAGGGTTGATTATATAAAAAAAAACCATCAACTTTAGTTTGATTTTCATTTGCAACGTAAATTTTAAAACGTTACCATAAATGATCAATATATCAATTTTATACATAATTCAATATTTTGGTTCCAATTATTGACGTGAAGCTTGAAATTAATGTGTTCTCCTACTCGTCAGCAAAATATTGCGACCCCACGAGAATGTATGGAGACACATTTTGGGCTCCTCATTAACAGTAGGAGTTCAAAACTAACCGATTATGTATTGAACAGACATGATGTTAAAATTGATAATTTATGGTGTTGAAGTTGAAAATTCATTTTGTGAATGAAAAGCAACCTAAATTTAATGTTTTTTTTTTTATGTAACTAACCCAATTTCATATTTGCTATGTTGAATTTCATGGTTTTTATGATTTGGAAAACAGTTGTAGATCTAGTTTGATTGCATGAGAAGCTTGGGATTTGAATTTAATGAGTTCTTTAAGGATAATGTCATATCTATATTGTAATAAGCTCCATGCAAGAAAAGTAGAAGATGACATATATTTATTGAATTAAATAAAAAATTAGACTTACAGATCCATCTTACACTAAACGTGTAGTTTCAATTTTTCACACGTATTAGAGACGTTTGTGACCATGTGAATCCAAAGTCCTAAAACATGAAAGTAAACGTTAATCAACAGTTAATGAATTAAATAGAAAAACACATATTTCTCGAATAACGTGCACTCTCCACCTCTTCTTAATGGTGTATGTTTTCAAGATGCAAAACATGCAACCTACCTTTGAGATTTTTCAATCTTCCAAGCTCTCCAATTCCATGGCTATCTCCCTTGCCTATATGATAGTATTCTAGTGTTTGAAGATAAGTTAGTCATCCAATATTAGGAGGTAATTTTGTATTAAAAAAATGTGAAGATGCCTCAAGTTGATCAAGTATTGTATGATACTTGGCAACTTGCTTAGATGCTTTGCTCTTAATGTTTGTACCTCCATGCCTTTTTTAAGGATCAATTTGAAGAAATCCTTGTGTCATCCAAAGTTCAATCAAATCTTGCTTGTCGATTTGTTTGTCTGTGGAAAAAATCGAATAGTAGGTAAAACACTTATTGAGTGATGGTGGAGATAAATAATCAAAGCTCAATCTCAATATCTTTAAGATGTCATTGTCATCAAATTGAAGATTTGAAAGCCAATCTTGTGCAATTGAGATCCACTCATCTTTGAGTGTGCGGTGTAGCAGACCTCCGACTACATTGGCAACTAATGACAAACCTTGACATCTTTTTACAATATCATTCTCAATTCTCTCAGACCCAAAGAGAATGGTTTCTCCATTACTCGAAACTTTTTATCTGATTATGAACCAACAATCTTCATTTAATAAGACACTTAAGATATAAAAATCAAGCGTACGAACAATCGAAGCAACCTCTTTATTCCTAATCGTAACAATGATAAAATTTTCCTTGATAGAAGTATTCCTCCTAAGGAATTTTAAACACATTCCCACTTTTGCATATCTTCATTCCAAACGTCATCAAGAACAAGGAGATATATTTTGTCTTCCAAATTTTTTCCAAAAGAATTTCCACATCGAAATTTTTTGAAACGTGGATACAAATTTGCTTTCCAAAGTGGCCTTAATTCTTTCATTGATTGAAGATTTTTCGAGCCAATACCATCTTCTCCCAATCCATTGTAGAGAGAGATTTTGGTGAGAACAGAAATGGTGGTAGCGCTGGGTAGATCATTGCACGTAATCACATTTGTCAACTACAATGTTTTCATTATAATATTTATTTTTATTCAAATATTAAAAACATATGAGATATTAGTATATTACATTAGCATATGTAACTTTGCTTCACTTTATATATACTACATGACATTGGACCAGTACCCGCTCGACGAGTAACATGGATTGGGCCAAACTAGAAACAGGCCCAAGCCAATGTCTCTTAAGTCCGATCCATATTGCTACCTATATCGATTTGTACTTATTGACTTATTCTACACCCGCAAGCACCAAATCGCTGCCTCTTGATCCACCCATGACACGTGGCAAAAAATACCAGATAGTTCGACTTCGACCGTTGAGACGCGGGAAAGATCTGGAACTCAATCGAAAGTTCGGAACCATCATTGATACCTATTTAAGCCTTCAATTGAATTCGATAATCTCAGGAAAAAAAATAATTAATAAAATTCAGACAGCAATCACAGAAAGAAGACTCAAGGTTTTGAAGAAGTAGGTCGGATTGGTGGATCGTTTTTACACCGGAATCTCAGTTATTCGGATCTGCGGATTGTTTGGAGGGACTTTCTTCTTGTTTTTCTCCTGTGAATTGTAAGTGATTTTTATATGCTTTTTGTTTTCATCGTCTTCTTCTTCTTCTGTTGTTTTTGTGCAATCTATTGATAGAATGCAATATGAGTGATTGTTTTGGTGGAGATACTGTATTTTAATGGCGATTTTGATTTTATTACACCAATTTCAAAAGATAATATTTGATTTTGTTCATCGAATAGTGTAGATCTTCATCATTTGTTGGAAGTCTTTAATGTACAGTGTAACCTATATTGATTCGAAAGCGTTTGTGGTGTTAATCTTGATATCATTTGAAGAATTAAACAACGCTTTTAATTAGCTGATCACAGATTTTATTTCTCCATGGTTTGTAATTTGATCAATCTTCTTTCTATATTCACTATGCAGGTGATATCTGTTCTTTTTTTTTTTTTCTTCTACGTACATACATTTTAGTCAAAGGTCTGTTAGATATTGGGAGATGGAATCTGTATACAAGAATATACAGCCATGTCCCAATCAGAAGGATCAAATGTATTACAGGCCTTACTATTATCCTGGAATGGAAGCTATCCCACCTCAAATGCACATGAATTCAGCTCGCCCTCCGATGGGTTATGGATGGTGGCCTTGGGGCGGCAACTATGGCGGTGCACCACCGAATGCGTGCCATAGTTGCTGTAACCATTCATATTTACCAGCCCAATGTGCTTGGGGATCTCCTTATGCTCATGTTCCACAGCATCCTTGTCCTGGGAATTATCCTTCGTTCCCGGTACAGTACATGCCCCCTCCGCCATTTTATGGGATGGGACAGCCACGATACGAGTACGAAAAGAATAATGTGCATAGGGAGCACCATTGTTGTGGGTGTTCGAATCATCCGTTTTATGACAAGGATCAGAATAGTGTAAGGATTGAAGAGGAAGAGCCTGAAAGGGAAAGGAGGAGCTTCGACTCGTTGGTTCCTTTTCGGTCCAAGAATTCCCCTGATCCTGTTGTGTGGATTCCACCTGATTACAGTGGCAAGAAAGAGCAGGGAAGAGAAGGTTCCCATGATGCGAAGGCACAGCATCCCGCATTTTGGAATGGATGGCGTCCCCTTGATCTGAATAGCTTGGAATCGACAAAGAACAGGGGAGATGTTGAAGAGAACAATCAACACGGTGATGGTAATCGAGATTTCCCATTTCCGTTGTTCTGGATACCTCACAAGCCCGAGGACAAGGAAGGCGAAAAGTATAAGATGAAGGATGGCAATACAACACAAAGTTTGGACGGTGAACAAAATGTTAATCTGAACAGAGAAAATAATGGTGATCAAGCTGCTGTAAAGCTGAGAGACATCCCTGTGAAGGAAGTGTCACAACATGTCGAAAAAAAGACTTCAACAAATCAGGAGAAAGAAAGGAATGATGGTGAGAAGAAAGTTGATAAAGGGACATCAAGAAAGTCTCCTTCTCCACCTAAATCATCCAAGCTGCCCCCTGTCTGTCTGAGAGTTGATCCATTGCCACGGAAAAAAAATGGAAACGGAATCTCACAGCCCAATGATGCAAGAAAAGCCGTAAAATCATCAGAAAACAAAGAGCAAGCTAAGATCCTTCACACTGAGCTTAACAAAGACAAGGGCGCAAAAACTGTCAAGGTTGTTGATGGGAGAATTTCGCATGGAGATAACACGGATGTAAAGGTCGAAGCTCCTGTTAAGTCCCGGGATGATATTTTGACAAATCAAGCAGAGGAAAAGCCCAGAAAAGGACAAATTTCCCAGAACCATGCTGAAAATGATGCAGTTGTAAAAAGCCAATCTGAAGATGCTGGATCTACCAGATCAAAGAATGAAGGAGTTCGAGAAAAGAAACTGTCCGAGGAAGAAGCAGCTGTCATTATTCAATCAGCCTATCGTGGATTTGATGTCCGAAAGTGGGAGTTCATAAAGAAGTTGAAACAAATAGCCAAAGTGCGAGAACAGATGGCTGATGTGGAGCATCTTATTCAGGCAATGAAGTCGTCTTCTGATATCCAAGGCCGTAGCAAGCAAAGAAATGTTGTCGCTGAAACTATAATGAGCCTTCTCCTAAAACTGGATACAATCCAGGTATGTTAACAGAAACACTTCAATTGGTTACATCATTAGTTTTCTTCTTTCTTTGTTGGTTTGGTTAATCGGTTTCAGAGTCTAGGATTCATGGACAATATACATCTGATTTCTTGAACCATGCCAACGATCTCCTTGAATAAACTCGATGAGGTCCATCTTTTTATGGATACTTGAGTAGAACTTTGTATAGCAATTGTATGTGTGTACATATAGTAGTCCTTGTGAAATAATGTCTGATGATCAGCGAATTGGTTATTCTTCGAATAGGGCATGCATCCGAGCATCAGGGCAGCTAGAAAATCTGTGGTGAAAGAGCTTGTGAGTCTTCAGGAGCAACTTGATTCATTAATGAATGAACAACATGAAAATTCACCTGGACAGGAGTTGATTATCGATGCTTCGAATAAGAGTGGGGATGTTGTATCATCCCAGAATGGCAATGAAACAAACCCTACTCATCAGAACCAGATTGATGGAGGATCCAACCATGAAAGCTCTGAGATTTCAGAGGCAGATCTCATCAGAGAAGCAGCAATTGAAAAGGTAGAGAAGGAAGCTGCAGAAGGTTTTTGCAACAACGGTGTTGAATCAGCATCAATACCAACCATTGAAAAAGACGAGAAGAGTAACGGAGTGCTTGAAAATGAGAACCTAGTTCTTGGGCAAGGCTCTGAGCTTTTCTCTCAACAAAACCACAACTCAGCCATGTCAGCACCAGAACCAACCATTGAAGAAGACAAGAAGAGTGGTCATGAGGACCCAGTTCTTGATCATGGCTCTGAGCTATTGTCTCTACAGAACGACGATTCAGCCAAGGCAACTGATGAATCTACCAAGCTTCCAATTGGAGTACTTGATGACTTCTCTGCTGAAGAAGGCTCAAAAGACGAAGCAGTTGAAGCAGATGCAAGCAAAGCTGATCAGGCAAAACAACTGGATGAGGCATTGATAGAATCTTCAGAATCACATGAAACTGCTGAGGATAGAGATAGGAACCAAACTGTGGAAACTCAAGAGGTATCTGATCCTCCTTTTAACAGAGTTGATGTTGAATTGGCTACAGAAGAAACTTGTCCAATCAAAGGGCCTCTGGACCACAAGCCAGATGATAACCTCAGATCCGAGGAAGAATTGGACAGCAGAAATGCTGATGTCAGAATCGAGCCAGATGAATGCGCAGCCCGACAACCAGCTGAAGCTTCTGAAGGGATTGAAAATTGCTCTTGTAACAAAGATAACACCGAATTGACCCCACAAGGTGGTGTCACTGAAATCAACGACTCTGAAGTAGCTTCCGAGCAGGATCAACCCCAAGCAAGCGAAGGACACACAGAGCAAGGCTCGTTCAAGGAGAATGTCGTTGATCCGACATTGCAAAATGACTCACCTGCAAGAGATGAGGTAACAGAAAGGAACAGAATACTGAACGAAGAGAATGAAAGGTTGAGAGAAATGATGGAAAGATTGATTAAATCGGGTCAAGAACAGCTTACTGCCATTTCCAGTCTTTCTGGTAGAGTTAAGGACTTGGAGAAGAAACTATCCAGGAAAAAGAAACTCAAGTTGAAACAACATAAGCCTCCTAAAACAAATCTACATGCATGAAATCTATCAATGTAAAAAGTGTTGTAAAAATCCAGGATGAGTACGTGTGTATTATGTCAAAGAGTTTGATTTCCCCATGATCAATAAAAACCAACAAGATGTGTTATTTCTTTCATGACTAGCATAAAAATCAAATTTGACTTATTTACTAGTTATTTATATTGGATGATATTATATTTATATTGATAAAATGAATAATATACTTAAATGAGATTTTCTCTCTTTTTTGGTATCAGACTCATCTATGATTTACCACTATTTTAACAGCTGTGTTAATTTGTTGACTAAAATTATATTATTTTGACCGTATTAACAAAACTCAAAACTGTTATTGTACAGCTTACAAGAATTTCAATTTATGGGCCCAAAACTAAATCCAGCTCACCTAAAGTTAAAGCCTGGAACAAATTTAAAGGCCCATTAGCAGCCCGAAACCAAATTCCAGGGGTATATTAGTCCCTTCATTCAAAATCCATTTCACTGCATTGTCTCTCTCCCTCTCTCTTTCTCTCTCTCTCAACTTTCTTGATCAATATGTATATGCAAGCAATGTATGTATAGGTTGGGGAAGAAACGTTCGGAGAGAGAAAGTAAACTTACATATGGGAACGCAGATTCTTGAGATCAACCTGATCTCCGCCCAGGGTTTAAAGGCGCCGTCTGCTAACTTGCGCAGGATGCAAACCTACGCCATCACGTGGATCAACCCAGCGGCCAAGCTCCGAACCCGAGTCGACTCACTCGGAGGCGAAAACCCTACCTGGAACGACAAATTCCTCTTCCGAGTTTCCGACGAGTTCATTTCCGGCGACACGTCCGCCGTCTCTGTGGAGATATTCGCCGTCGGCTATATTAAGGATTTCCTCATCGGCAGCGTGCGTTTCCTTCTAAGCACGTGCATCAAGAGATCGGCGTCCGCGATTGAGAGGTCAATCGGAACCCCAGCCTTCACCGCCGTGCAGATCCGCCGCTCCTCCGGCAGGTTCCAAGGCGCTCTCAACATCGCCGCCGCGGTGTACCACTCCTCCGATTACCCTATTTTGGAGAAGATCTCGGCGGTGAGCTTTCATTACCTGATGGAGAGGAAGGAGAACGAGTCGCGGC
This sequence comes from Scutellaria barbata, assembly GCA_028654395.1. NCBI lineage: Eukaryota > Viridiplantae > Streptophyta > Magnoliopsida > Lamiales > Lamiaceae > Scutellaria > Scutellaria barbata. The sequence goes on from JACJVH010000350.1 coordinate 56,563, forward strand.
GGCTACGGCGGCTGAGCCGAGGCGGATCGTGGCGGAGCCACCAGTCCTCCGGCGGAGAGTCCTGCGATCTATCCGACGGCGCCGACTCCACGACATCGTCGTCCTCGTCGGCGGCTTCAACCGCGTTGAAGGAGTTGAATTGTGTCAGAGAAATGGCGGGAAAGATGAAAGGGCCCAAATCCAACGGTGGGGGATTGCTCTGTGGGCTGATGATAACGAAGAAGATCCCTTTCTGTCCGTCCGATCAGAATCTTGACTCGTGGACGGACTCTTTTGAAGAGAATGTCTGATGGACGGTCCAGATTTTTCGCTGATGAGTAGAGATCGACGGCCGAGATCAATTTGAACGTTGAAGCACTTTTTCTTGGTAATACTTAGAAAAATGAAATTTTTTGTGACACTAGAAATCGTTGGAGCAAATTCAATTTTCCACTAAAATTAGTTTGGGTTTTTTTAATCATTCTTTGATTTCTTTTCTCTTTATTTCTTTGCGATTTGTCAATAAATAATGAGTTTTATTCATCTCTTAGATCCTAAATAATTTTGAATGTAATATGTGACATATATATTAATTATTCTTATTATTATTTTGTTATTATTAAAATTAGAATTCATTCGAGTTGAGCTTCAGAAATTTAATAGCATATAAGTCAAGTAAAGACAATATTATTCGTTGTCAATCCAAAATCTTATTTTCATGTGATTTGAATATAATTATTGATCCACGTGACTTACATAGTACACTATGACATACTTTATTTTTAAAATCTATATAGTTTAAATTTTACTTAAGTTACGTCACTGCTATTTTCGTTTATAAATTGAATACTTATATTTTCAAACTTAAATTTATAGTATATAGATATAATTTTTATAAATGGAAGTATATAAAAAATTTCAAAATATATGATTCAATTAAAAAAAATGATTGTGCAAAAAGCTTAATGATATAATAAACGAAAATTTAAAATTCCAAAAAAAAAACAAAAATTTCCTAAAATCTAATGATCATCATTGGAGACATTATAAAATTTTATAACATGTATCAAATAATTCAGCCACCAAATTATGGTGTCTTCCACTTCTATGATAATTCTTAGTCTTCGTTTGGTATCACATGTTGCTTGACTTATTATCCACAAATTTAATTTAATTTAATTAATAGTTATGTTGAAAGATGATATATGTGTGTCTATATATATATTGTTATTAATATTTATCTTTTAAATTTGTTACAAAATATTATGAAAGTATTTAATAGACTTACATAACGTGTATAAAATTATTATAGTATTAATTAACAATCAATAGGCATTTTTATGTATCACGCTAAATGGAAGTCTAGCTAGAACGGAAATCAATAAATGGGTGAAGAAAAAATCAATAACTCTTTTTTTGTAATTTTTTGATAGGGTTAAAAAAATTACAAAAAAGGGGTTAACGATTTTCTAAAATGATATAAATTAATTGAACAAATTTTATTTTCTAAAATCACGATTATTTTCAAATAGATAGTATATATATATATATATAATCAATGTGTAGGATGATAATTATATCAATTTGCACATATGTATACATATATAGATATAAAACTAGATACGAAAAAAATATTGTTATGGAACGTAAAATAATGAATTATTTTTAGATAAATTTTCTTGTGTACTTAGTGCACGGATTTTAGGCTCGACCCGACTTGAATATGCAAATTTATCATTTTTTATTTTATGACTTGACTTGACCTTTATATATAAATTTGGTGACTTTATATATAAATGTTGTGACCTTTATATATAACATATTGTGATCTTTATACATTGTAACTTAGAGAAAATAGGAAGAATTTCAGTAAAATTTATATATAGATACCTATATATGATATTCATGTGACTTAGAAAAAACAAGAAGAATTTCAACAAAATTTGTATATATATACCTATATATGATATTCATGTGACTCATATGTATATTTATGTAACTTTTATATACAAATATACATATCTTTATGTAATATATAAAGATATATATAAATATATGAATATTTGAATATAAAAATCATATGAATATACATAAGGATCATATGAATATAACATAAAGGTATATATGTACAAATTTTGCTGAAATGCTTTATTTTTTTTTTAAATTATTAAATATAAAGGTCACATAATTTATATATAAATATTATAGAATTTGTATATAAAGATCACCGAATTTATACATAAAAGTTTTGACCTAAAGCAAAAATAAATAAATAAATAAAACACAAACGGATCTGAATCGATTCGAATTGCATGTACACCAAATGCGTATGAGACACACCCTTATTTTAATTATACTACATAAATATACTTAAATATACGCAGACATAAACACAAAAGAAGTACAAATTAGTGGGAAAAATGACATTTGTATAAATATAATGCGTTATAGCTTTGTAAACAACTTGCAAATTAAATCATAACATTAATTTTATTATCAGCTTGTTAACTTTTACAAAA